>ADNK01001576.1:60000-103401 GCA_000320545.1 Bigelowiella natans CCMP2755
CCCCCTCCCCCAGGAATGGGCGGTATCCCCCCTCCCCCAGGAATGGGCGGTGTCCCGCCCCCCCCAGGGATGGGAGGGGGGTTGCCCCCTCCCCCAAAGGCCGGGGAGAATGTTCGAAAGAAATCGAAAGAAGAGATTAAGAGGGAGAAGGAGGAGCAAGCATTGCTGGCAATGGGCCTGCAGAAAAAGGTGATACTACCACTACGTTGGGTTTTTCTCTGTTCTAGTCTTCTCTCCCTCGTATCTCTCGTTCTCAAATCCAACATGCGCCTTCCTATCAGCTGCTGCATGCAGTGAATCAACGTTTCCATGTTCTTAGAACAAATATCGAGGGAAAGCGCACAAAGCCTGTATTTTGCTGCAAATGATAAATAGGTGATGGATACGCCGACGCCTAACCGTAAGATGAAGCGGCTACATTGGGACTCTTTAGACGCTACTTCTATCAAGGTGTGTTTGTTTATTGTGCAGCGAAAACACATTTTCCGTAGTGATTGTATATGCGCGCACGTGCTCAGTTACTTTCTCTTTTCCTGTTTCTCAATTTCTATTTTCTCAAATGTCGGAGCGTGTGTGTGTGTTTGTGTGTGCGTTTTGTGTATATGAGTAATATGTTTATCACGAGGAAGGACAGAGAAATGCATTTCGGACTGATTTAACCGTATTTGTGAAAAGGATACGATATTCCACGAGCTTCTCAAAGAGGAGGAAAATGATGAAGACGACTTTGATTCAAAGGTAACATATCCAATTGAAAAAGAGCAAAAAGTCTCTGGATCAATGGAGTGATGCAAATGAAATAATCACTAAGGGATTCGAAGCCGCTTTCGGAGCTATAGTCGCAAAGGCTAAGAAGAAGAAGAAAAAGAAGGATATGGATAATGTGAGAAACCATCAGAATCGGATTTGTGTTGAATATCACCATGAATAATGTGGCCTTATTAGAAGAGTGCGAATAAAGCTGCGGAAAAGAAGAAGAAGTCCGTTCAACTTCTGGACGCCAAGACGACTCGAAACGTGCTGATCGCTACTTCGAGAATCAAAGGCTCCAAGGAGGTATGAGAATGAGCGATGCGTGCGGCAAGTTCATTGATAAGCACTATTATTGATCGTAGAATATGGCAGATTTCCACGTCATAGATGCGGTTTTATAAAAACCTTTGCGTGTTGTTTGTATGTGTGTGCGTGTGTGTGTGTGTGTGTGTGTGTGTGTGTGTGTGCGGGTTCATAAAAGGAATTGGTGGCAAATTTAATCGGAATGAGAAGAGGGAAGCTCGACGTTGAAACGCTACGCCGTGTGCAAGGTAGGACGCACGACAGTACCGAAGCAGCTGTTTCTTCTCTCTCCCCTCTTTCTCTCTCTCTCCCTCTCTCTCTCTCTCTCTCTCTCTCTCTCTCTCTCGCGCGCGCGCGCTCTTTCCAATTTCTTTCTTTCACACATAAATATGCATACGCAGGCATATTTCCTTCTCCGGAGGAAATCGCTACCGTTGCAAGGTATAAAGGCAAGGCAGAGGACCTGGCGGAGACGGAGAGGCTTTTTCTCGCATTTGCAAAGGATAAGTCACTGAAGAGGAAGATATCTTGGATGCTGTACATGGCCGATTTTCCAGCTGTTTGCCGCGAGCTCAAGAGAAAGCTGGATGTCCTTAACAAGGCTATTCATTCTCTGATAAACTCGCAGGTTTAAAGGCCGAACGTATAAATGCTCGTGTGTATATCATTGCGTGAGCATGCGATTGTGTATGTGTTTGTATGTGCCTAAGCGGATAATCTTCTCTCTCTCTCTCTCTCTCTCTCTCTCTCTCCCTCTCTCTGCCTGTGGCCTTCAGTGCTTGAGGCTGCTGCTTCGTATCGTCCTGAAGCTAGGCAACTACATGAATGCTGGGTCGAAGAAAGGCCGGGCATACGGGTATGGGGCACAGGCATAAAAAAGATCATCATTTTACCATGCTGTAGTTTCGTAGGCTTGCGGGTAGATGAAAGAGAGGCAGAAAGGATAACGTTTTTAGCAAAAGCTGTTTCTGCCTATTCTCGCCCTTAGCACCCAACAGAAGCCATCCTTTTTTTGGGTTTTTGTGAGCTGCAGAATGCCAGCTCTGTCATGGTTCTCCCTAATCTAACTTTGCTGAAATTTTCCTTTGTTTCCTCTCTCTCTCTCTCTCTCTCTCTCTCTCTCTCTTTCGTCCGTCCTCGCTCTAAACTTGTAAGATTCAAGCTGAAGACACTCATGCAACTCTCTGGCATCAAAAGTGCCGATAGGAAGACTAGTCTTCTCGGATATGCCATAAAGCATATGATAGAGAAAAATCATGATCCAACACAGATTCTTACCGATCTTAAAGATGTCGAGGCTGCGGCTCGGGTAGTTCTAGCATGCCCCCCCCCCTTCCCTCCTCCCTCCTTCCTTTCCTCTGGTTGTGTCGGTACATTTGGACTTTGCATTTAGCGTTTTGAGTGTCAAGATTTCGTGTTGCGATTTACACGAATAAGCGTCTTGTTGATTGACACGTATTTTGAATCAGATTGAATCAAAAGCCCTGTCCTCGGAAGTGGCAAAGATGGGAACAATTGTGCGGGCAATGACGGATAAAATTCTGAACAAAAAATCCGTAATAAGCAGAATCGCCTATACATTTTTCCTTTTTCCCGCCGTTTGTGCGCATTTTTGCTGAAGCGGAGAAGCCAATGATCGATATGTTGTTATCTATTGAAATCGCGCGTTGCTAACTATCAGCGTCCTTACATCTCTCTCTCTCTCTCTCTCTCTCTCTCTCTCTCTGTGTGTGTGTGTGTGTGCGTGTGTCATGATCACAAAGGTGAGTGAAGCTAAGGAATTGGCGGAGTACCCCGATGATGTCATCGTATTTTGTGAGAAAGGTTCGTCTCTGCTATACTCAAAACTGCCATGCTTCCATCAAGTATATCTCTTCCGGCGTCTATATCGTTCTCCTACTTATCGATCCCTTTATTTTTTGTACAAAGCGAGAATTGTGACAAGATGCAATTAAGATTGAGATCGAGAGAGAGAATCATACACAAATGAGACTATATGTGTAGACTATATATATGTGTACATATATATATATATATATATATATATATATATTCTATTTTCAGGGGCAGAGGAGCATCGTCTCCTGAGTGATTCTGTGGAGAAGACAAAGGGTATGTTCTCTCTAGGAGTCACGTTAAAGAAAGGCCATTCCTAGGAGAGATTGAAAACAATTTGGTTGCATAGGAAAACCATTGTGTTTGTTTGGAAGAACGCACCGTGTCAAGCCGAGCTTGTCTGCTTGAATCATGGCTGAATACTATCATAATTATTGTCTAAATTGTGTAGGAGAATTTCTTAAGATGACGAATTTCTTCACGCTGGAGATGAAGGATAAAACCGCATTCGAAGAGGCTTTTAAGCTATGGTTTCTCTCTCTCTCTCTCTCTCTCTCTCTCTCTCTCTCTCTCTTTCTCTCTTCCTCTCCTTCTTTTCTTCTCCGCCCCACCCACTCCTTCTCTCTCTCCTCCACTCTAAGATCTACAATGGCGATTTCCTTAAAATCATACAAGTCCACATACAAGTATACGTAATACAAATATTCACGACGCATACCGTTTGGTTGGTGTTTTGAACGAAAAAGGGCTGAATTCCTCAATCACTTCCGTCCTGCGCTTAAGCTCGCAGCTCCAAAGAAGGTGAAGAGCAAGACACCGGCAGCGGCAGCAAAAGCCGAAGGCGAGACAAGCAAGAAGAGTGAAGGCAAGGCAGGAGGGGATGGTAGGTCGCCCGGTAGGCGGCGTTCTTCTATCACCTTTAAAATCAGGCGGAAGAAGAAGACTGCTACGGGTGGTACTGACACGGCCAAAGCAACTCCAGAGAAAGGTAGAGGAGGACAAGGAGGCCAATCACCATCTCCAACCACAGTCGTTTCAGATCCTACCGCCCCCAAAGCAGCTATGGCCTCATCCTTATCCGCAGAAGCGCCTGATGCCTGCAAAAAAACGACTGCGACGAAACTGCCCAACGTGAGAGAAGAGTCGGCCGAGGAGTCGGGGGGGGACAAAGGAGATACCAATTCGAAACAGAAAGGAGGAGAAGCAACAGCGGCTTCATGTAAAGACGAGAAGGGTGACACGGCGGCGGGGCAGAAAGAGGTAGAGCAAAAGGCTGCCAATTCAGCTTTCGCCGAACTAGAAGCTTTCGCTATGATCGGAGCAGATTCAGAGGCTGCGACAAGCCAAGACCGCCCTGGCAAAAGAGGCGAAAAGGAGAGTGCAGGCAGACGAAAGACTACAGCTGTACATGGTAGGATGCAGCGGGTTGATGATCGAAAGGAATCGTTGGAAGATAGCGAGAAGGCGCAAAATGAAGAACGTAGAAAAGAAGGAAAAGAAGGGACACAAGGCGTTGTTGCTGTGTCCCAGAAATCCAAATCACCAACGAGCGCTGCAGAAAAGGAGGCCGCTAGAAGGGCTTTTGCTGCGGTAGTTGTAAATCACATATGCACACAAACACACACCCACACACACACACACACACACACACACACACTCACAGTACATATATTCACACATTCATATGCTGCGCACATGGCGATATAATCCTGCTGATGCGACACACACATTCTGTCACTCGCTCTCAGGTCGAGACCGCTGTATTAGATGTGCAGCAGTTTGAAGCAGCTGAGCGTTTTGCAGTTGCACTAGTGCCAGAGAAGGCCGCACATACAGATAATAGGAAGGGGGGAGGCGAGCAGTGTGGCAATGTGAATGTGGAATCGCATGTAGTGAGCACACGTTCGAAAAGGGCAAAGGAGACACCGGAAAGTAGCAGTAGAGGGGTAGGGATGAACTCGTCAGAATCATCATCATCTACTTCACTCGTCCCGAGCAAGGTGGTGAAATACAGAAAGGCACTGTACAAAAGCACTAGCATAAAGATATATAGGCCTCACACACTCGCATCTGATACTGTGCACCACACCAAAAACAGGGTATTCCAGAGCAAAAAGCGATGGAATCAAAGAAAACGCCATTGCCCAGACGAATGAATCTAATGGTTCTATCGGATCTTGCCATTAAGAAGGGTAAGAAATTCGGAGCCTTTGGAGCAAAGGTTATCACACACCAACACATATGCATGCATACTCTGATTGTAGATATAAATCATATATATATATATATATATATATATATATATATATATGTATATAAATATTACATTCATTGTTGCTATGATGAGCTGCTTCATCCATAATGTTTGTGAGACATCTTCACACACGTCTAAAGTTAAATAAAAAGAATACGCAGAAGGGATGTCCTCATCAACTCATGCCAATCCACTCATATTTGCAGCCAAAGCACATCCGGCTGGAAAAAAGATGCTTTTACTGGGCGGACAAGGCGGAAATCTTCTCCGGCGGGCAAATCGCTAAAATGAGAGGGAACTCGAATCAGGTTGATGCAATGCACCGCGCGTTGAAAAAATAAAAATCCACATGGACTTCCTGAAACCTCCTCGTACACTTCCATAGCACATTCGGCCTTTTACCCTGCGCTTCTATGTACCCTGCTCGCCCGCTGTAATCGTGTCATTTGTTGAGATTTGCCGTTTCCCCCCCCCCCCAAAAAAAAGATGGAACGTCTGAAGATAGGGAAAGTCAACGTAGTCTGTGTACCCGTCGATTTGATACAAGCTGTGGTTGCAACGTCCTCGCCTGGAGGATTCGTTCTCAAGGTGTGGGTGAATGCGTTCATCTAGGTGTTTGTCTGGAGAATGGCGGGGGAAAGGGGGGGGGGGGGGGAAGGAGGGAAAATCTGAAATTATGAGCTTTTGTTTTGCTATCCAATTCCTTCGATTTTTGCCTGAATACGCGTAAAGATGGTATGATGCTTACGTTATGTGGAGAAACTTTTCTTTTCATGATTATCCGAGGAACGTTACGCACACGCCCGACGTGTTATTCCGATGCATCTTACACACATTCTAAGGTTGGCGAAGGACGGCAGCTGCGTGATTTTACGTTTACGCCGATGAAAGGTTTCTAAACCTGCACATGCGTACAGATTTACAAACATGCCCCCCGTCCCCCCCCCCCCTCTCCTATAAACATTATATATGCAGAATTGAGAACTTGATTTTGTAGGAGAAGCATTCATTCTTGTTATTTTCGTTATGACTTGGCAAACGTGTATTTTCTCCAGGAGGCAAATCCTTGTTTCAAAAGTGGGAAAAGGGCATAGAGCAGCACAAGAACCAGGTGGAGCAACATTCTCGCTTCGAATAGAATAAATCATCCTCATTCGCCTCCTTTTTGCTCACATGTCACTGATTCTAAAATACATCAGACTGCTTTAACTGTATCAAGAAAGAGTCGATTCAGAAGTAACATCAAATAAGCTATTACCACTTCTGTGCGTGCTTAAATTGCACGCAGTGAATAAGAGTGAAACAGTCGTGTAGAGAAGCGATTGTTTAGATCTTATTCGCAAAACTACGATTTCTTGCAGAAGGATGGAAGCAAATATACGCAGGATTTGGTCTCAAAATAACACTGCATATTGATTATGCTATTTTATACAATACAGATATAAGTGACGAATGTTGTACTTTAAAGTTGTACCTTCACGGTCTCTAGATGCTGGGGGGAAATATTAGTATTTTCGAATGTATACAAACGCGTGAGCACGTACAGATAGTAACATGGAACTTTGGTTTTTACACTTGCCATTATTGCCATGCACGTTGTGTAATCATTTAACTGCATGCGTTTCTTTCTAATGATATCAAATGTTGTGATCTAATGGCACGCCATTTGAGCTCACAATTTTGTGAGAGTGCCCACGTGCGCGACAACTCTACACCGTGCGTCAATGATTTGCGATTATTTGTCGATTCTGAAAGGTTTTTAATTTCGCAAAGAATGTAAAAATGAAATGTAATTGCTACTAGGCTAACTTGCGCGCTAGCTAGCTTGCAACGCGGGCACTAGTCAATGCTTTGTTCAATGTTCAACGTTTCGAAGTAGAACCTAGCTAGCTAGCTACATCTCGATGCACATGCATGCACGAACATGCGCACGCAATCGCGCTTGCGTTGATCACATTGTGCGCCACTTACAAGCTTAGCTGGCGTAACCCAGACCTAATTTGGTATGCGTGCAATATCGGTTGAAGCTATTCTAGATTTTCCAAAGCATAGTAGTTACAGGTCACAGAGGAACAATCGCTTGCTAGCTAGCTATGCATGCGTTGCGCTGGCACAAATCAGGTGTGAGCTAGAGCAGGCAATTTAGCTTGCAAGGGATTTGATGTTGCACAAACTTGTCAATGGCATTCGAAACGATGCATGCCAAAATCAAGCGAATTCTGACGTTTAGGCGATTCACAATACTAGCTAATTATCCGTGTGCGTTAATATCCATTGACGAACTTTAGCCAATCCATTTAAATTCATTATCGCTTCACGTCCTCTTTCTCATCAACATTACCAGGCACATCTTCATCACTGTGACTGTACTTTTTCAGATTTCGTTGTACGGAGAGGCTGTAGTATTCATCAAATAGTACCTGGGAGTTGTCATTATGGTTTCAGTGGAAAAAAAAACATTAAGTTTGGCCAACGGCGATGGAACGAAGAATGCTGATGACACACGTCCACAACCGTATAAACTAACAAAAAACTGTCATGAAACTCTGGCTCAATTGCGGGGTATCACGATCTGCTACAAAAATAAACTCACGCACACAAAATAGCTTCTCACAGCAACCGCAATCAGTACCGGACATTCCTCTATCGGCCAAAGCAGCTCCCCTTCCAACATGCTGCAGCAGACATTTCGACAATGAGCACAAGATGTGCAAATCAAAGCCGCAATCAAACAAGAGCATGCGAGTAGTGTGATTCCGCTCAATCAGCGCACAACGCAAATGCCAAGAGAATGCAACGTCGCCAAGAACCAAACGTTACATCCCCAATACCCGGTTTTACGCCCCTCAACAAATGGACTAAGATCAAGCTAGCAAGGGACGAGAATCACCGCATCAAATTTTCTCAATTCGGCATTTCAAAAGTTTCAACCATCCACTCATGCGCATGCACGCAGAGCACAGAGCCCCCCCCCCCGCAGCCCCTCGGCATTCATGGGCGGGGCAGTGACTAACCTACACTCCTCAGGTACTGGTAGGGGCTTTCCAGTCATCGAATCTAAGTTGTATACCTACATTATACAAACACACACACACACACACACACATATATATATATATATATATATATATATATATGTATATATATATGTATATAAATTTATGTCAAAGCGTGTAAAAGACATAACGTCCGGTACTCCCAAGCCGATTGCAGCTTTCAAAGCGATTCTGTATCACACACCGAGTTCTCTATCCTCCCTCTTTCTCGCGCGCTCTCTCCCTATCTCTCTCTTTCTCTCTCTTAATTCTGTATCGGTAGGTGAGAGAGGGTAACGACTGACCAGCGGCGATCCTGTTGGAATTCTCAGCTTCTCGATTTCGGCTTTGGAAACGTCGAATACTGTCCCAATAAGGCTGGTTGACAAGGAAGAACAAAAAAGTAAAAAATATACATCTATATACACATGCACTTATCATCAATGCTTATGATCGGCATTTTTAACGTCGTCACGCATCATCGAGCTGCTGCTGCTGAGGGCTCCTCGAAAACAACAGGCACAACTACCCACCTCCTCAAGGAATTCGCATGAGCAACGACCAAAATGCACTTGCCTTCTTTTACCTATTACATATTTGCACAGAAGGCAGGAGACGAGATCAATCGTCACGCGAAACGCTGTGATTAAAAACCCGTGAGTGGGAGAAAATAATAGGCAAGATTTCATCTGATAAACGATCCAATAGACTTGTAGTAATCGTACGAGTCAAGATGTTCCAAGCAGGTTATCTATCATGAACCCCCCCCCTCCCCTGCTCCCCCCTCCCCCCGCACAGACACACACAAGCATATATCCAAAAAAATAATGTACGCAAATATATATATATATATATATATATATATATATAAATACATATGATTATATTTATGTTGTATACATAGATGTCACAGTCGATGGGTGTCATCGATGTACTACTACTATTACTATTACTACTACTGCTACTACTACTACTACTGCTACAAGTTGTGCTACATGCGGCATAATGTATTCATTCCAGAACGGAAGTAGCCTTTGAGCGCATTGCTCCAGCGACTCTCCCCGGGGGATATCTTGACGGCAATAACGCGTAACAGCAACAACAGTAGTAGTAGGTAGTAGTAATAACAATGAAGATGATGATAATTATGAATATCATAGAGCTTCGATGTACATCGACGGCATCGAAAACACGCAAACACGAGTCGGATTCGCAAGCTTTGTGAGTTCGTTTGAGAGTAATCTTTGTTCATAAGTCATTGCGTTCATCAACAACTCCCTTTCCCATTCCAATCAAAGTCCCCATCTCCCCATCAAAAGTATCGTCATCAAATCATCATCTTTCACCACCCTTCAGTAACTTTTTAATACGCATGCGTGAAGGCCTCACCTCCTCCCATTTCTTCGATCTCTTCCCGTGAATACCTACCACAGTAACAACAGTTCAGAGAAGTGAAATTCCTTCTTGGCGGAAGTAAACTCAGCACGTTTCCCTTTGTCGCATGAAAGAGCATATCATATCTAATAGACACGAAGAGAAATTAACTGTATTCTGAACAGCAAAAAGCTCGTGCTTTGGAGGGCACACGCTAGCACGCAGTATTCACACATTCTTTCATCAGAAGCACTGCTTACTGCTCTCTGACAACACTGTAATGAGGGTGGTTATCCGGCATTTTAGGAGGGGGTACATCCCATGATCTGTTAAATCGACGAGAACCAACAGAATGGCATTAGGAGAAAAACCTATTGCTTTACATCTGCATAAATATCATGAGTTGTTGATCTCGTGCATTGGCGCTGCAGCTACACGACAGACAACGCTGCAGGGACCTTCTCCATTTCCGGACGGATTCCTTGTCGTAGAAAGACTCAACGATCGTCTCTTTATTATACCCCTGCCATCAGAACGACAATCAAATCATGGAAACTTCTCTGACACCAACGAGGAGTGTTAGTTTCAGCAATACGCAGAGCACAACGGCATATGCAGCCAACAGAATAGATTACACACTCATTTTATTCGCTCATTTTACTGACTAAAACTTTCGAATTGCTGGTACTTTTACCTGTAGTGCACCGTAGTGCCTTTCGTTAAGACGCCATGAGCGAATCGCCTGAGTGCAGGGGGAAAGGGCGACCATGGGGGAGGGGAAGGGAGGAGGAGAGGGGGGAGGAGGAATAACAGTAAGACGAGGCATAAGCGAGTTCATAATTACAATCGGAAACATCAAAGTTTCTTGGGTTTGAAATATGAGATCAAATCGTCTTCTACTGTATAACTCATATGAGGCAAATCCATGCAAGGTGGTAGCAGTAGTATGGTTCAAATGATGGAGGAGCTCTTGACAAGAAACCCGTTAAAAACAAAAACAAGTGTCACCGAGAAGTTTGCCGTTGTATTTGCGAGCATTAAATCCAGGGTCTCGTAGCTTCTCTGCAAGATCATATCATCGCCGTCGATATCATCATCATCATCATCGTCGATATCATCATTGTAAGGCCTCTCATCTTAGCAATGGCATGAAGATAATAGCTGCTAATATTGGAAAACGCAACTATATAAGACCGTTTGATTTAAATGGAAACGCATTGAGATTTGTGAATACTGTTTTCGATCTCTGATAATACATACATATAAATATATATATATATATATATATATATATATATATATACACACACACACACATTATATACCTTCAACTTCGATGTAAAAGCAACCTCTACCAGATCTAAGATCCCGCGCTAAGTACGTTATAAACAAAATAAGAAGTAAAAACACTGCTGGATGAATGTGAGTCATAAGTATACATCGTCTATATGATGCCATCAGTCTCACCAACAATGCATTAGGAAGCCAGATAGCGATATCAGACATTTGTGCAATGATAAAGGCGCATTCGTCCTGGAATTGTCTTGTGTTTTTGAGCCGAAATTGAAGCATTGGTTAAACGCGAAACCGTTACGAATATGGTGAGAATCTTGAATTTACCTCGTGCAGCATTCTACCAGCCTCACTAGCCTCGTGTTTTCCTGAAAGAAAAATCTCTAAGCTTAAATATCAGCAATTGGACAAAAGATAGAGAGAGATAGATAGAGAGAGAGAGAGAGAGAGAGAGAGAGAAAGAGAATGCAGAAGAATGATACTGCTACTGATATGGTTATTAATTCTTACCTTTCGCTGATAAAGGAACATCAAACCAACCAGTAAAACGCTCATCGCTGGCACGATTCCATTCAGATTCTGGTCACAGAAATTGTACGCACAAACACACACACACACACACACACACACACAATAATAATTTAGAGTTGCGTTCATCTATTGTCAAAAGTTACTACTACCGCCATGTCGTATCAACACCAGCGTCGAGATCTTGTGCGAAACATGCGCGCCCACCACTCGAGAGCCACCGAGCACTCGGTGAAAGCTTGCCAAATCGCCATCGCTCGGCTGAGACGACGATGATGAAGACATTGAGTTGCCTCTGTAATCACCAGCGCCACTATTTCTGAATCGGGCTTTCAATGAGCTATTTCCATACTCTCGAGAGACTGCTCGAACGCCAACATCACAATGGCGCCCAGTGCGGTGAAAGTGACAGCAGACAGGAGTCCCAGGCCAGCTCCTCGAAAATTGAGGATAAAGCAACGGTGGCTCAGCCTTCACTCTCTGCTGCTGCCGCCGATTCGTGGTTAACCCATACCTCGTCCCATGGTGCAAGAGAGAATAACGCAACTGATTCTTCGTGGTTGACTTAGACATTAGGCTCCTTCCATGCTGTTGTCTTAAATGGCTCGTGAAGGCGAATCGCTGCATTTCGAACGTGTTTCGGGTGGAGATAGAAATGAGGCCGACGACGATGGAAAGTAGAATAAAGCTAGTCTTCGCAAACGTAAGTAGCGATCGTTTTATTCCGTAGGGAGAGGCGCTTAGTCTTAGCCGAAGTGGAAATATTCTGTATTTACTAAGGATGTTTCTGCAGTGGTTTCGTCGCTGTTGATCGATATCTTCAACACGAACTACCAGGTCCATGGACTAGATTAACAGATATCTACGACAACGCCAGCCTACTACGACAGTATTGTCATCTACCCGAGCTATAGAGTGATTCTGCCTCCCCAGACTTAACTAATAAAAGGGTTGGGGGCGGTTCGGATAGGGAAGGCGAAAAATTATCGAAGATATTTCCTTGACTCCTAGTATGATATATTCGGTAAAATCACCTTAAACTCGGCACACTGATCACTACTTCCGAAACATGGTACCCGTTTATACGATGAAGTACCATGGAATCATTGTCGTAGCTATGAAACAGTCCTCATTTTCGCTAGGAGAGTATTCCATTCTCGAAGCCCCACCCAGTTGCCGATTTCACGATGTTTCTCCGTTGCGTATACGCCTTTGGTTTCATCCATATTTTTTGTTGAGAATGTTGTCTCAAAGAAAATATGCAGGGTTTTGTTGTTTTTTCCAGTTTATTGTCGTTGTGTTTATGCATCTGAAATACGTGAGCACCCACCCGTGCCCCCATGAATTATGTGTGGGATTGGCGTTTTCGTGCCGTGTGGAAGATGCAGAAGCTTGGGAAGTGCTGAAGGTCGAACTGGGCAATCTCCCCCCTCCTTACGTTTCAAAAAAGAAGCGCATGCTATGCTTTGTGCTATCGGCAGCGGCAGCATATTCACATGTGACATGTTATCGAAGCAGGGGAGTCTTGCCTCTTTGGCTGCCAACATTTTCAGCCTGAGTTCCTAGAACAAGCGCTGAAAGGAAGGGGGCCGGATCGCGTAAAGTCGCTTTGGATCCATGATACCAAATCGGTTCAGTACAATAAGCTACCCGTGGGCATTATCTTATGCTTTTGCGATACATAATGTTGAAAGGAGAGTAGTTCTCGAGCTAATCGTATCGCCTTAATGACGGGAGCTGTCCTGCACCTAAGGTGTTTTTTCATGAACGTGCGAAGCTTAATTCTTTTACTTAGTCTATTTGTGATTCGAATCGAAGTTGTACTTACTTTGCTAGACGCCAAAGCAGATTTTACATACGCTAATCATTCTAGTCTTGGAATTTAAGTGCATCGATTTTTGTTTTGTACAGAGGAGATCGCGTCCACGAACAGCCAATACCTGACAGTACTGGAAACGTATTGCTTTGGAATGGGGAGGTCCTGTAGTATCTTCAGTTTTTGCACAAATGCAATGTTGAATGTGCATTTTTGTGTTGTGATTGTAAGGTTTGGGCGGGAGAACCGAAAGTCGCCACAGGCTGCAACGATACAATTGCAGTGCTAAATTCGTTGCAAAAGACAACGAGCACGATGGAAACACTAAAGAAGGTTAAAGGTATGTAAAGCTGCAGGTATTTTTGTATATTTTCGTAGTATACGATAAAAAAGATTAATTACAACATCCGCTAAGGCCCATACAGCATGATTTACTGGGACAATCGGACTAAGACTCTAAGATTCTCCAAAGATGCGTTAGGCCGCCGAAGGTAGATTATACTGTCTTAATGCATTTTAAAAACGTACTTCCTTCAATATTCGTTCCTGCAACACCGCTGCATTACATTACTCATAAATGTGAACCTATGCTTAAAGCCTTCTTCTCGGAGAATTCGTTACGGAAACCGGGAATCCTCGTTTTAAGGGAAATGGCACGTCTACGAAATCTCGCTTGGAGTCCACTGACTCACCGCCTTTCCTTATCTGCTCAAATGCCGTACTGAAGCAAAAGCGCAGCAGCCGTAAAACCGGCGACCTATGCAGCTTCAAAAATATCAGATGGCACGAGCTACCCATTTCTGGAGTGTTTAGCATACCCCTTAAAGGGGTTTCTCCTCCTCCTGCTGCTCCCCGTCCTTCTCCTCAAAGATCAGGCGAAGCGGGGGATAATGATTCTGCGACATGCCTCCCAATGCAATGTAGGCTTTGGCCAGATATTGCCTCTGCGAATCCCAGGTCAATGATAGCTAAGATGCAATCCATTTCCCATCAGTACATACAGTCATCAATCTTCGTAGTTATGAACATGATTGGTGCGAGTATGCTCAATGCGCCTCCCTTACGTCCGCTTTTGTGGCGTTTGAAGTAAATTCGGTTAAATATCATATATATATATATATATATATATATATATTATTTATTGTTTTTACATGTTTTTCACAGGTCGGATAATGTAGTCGCCTGTGAGCTCTGCCCCTCCAAAGAAATGGTTGAAGAAAAAGACACCGATACAACGATTAGCAAAGAAGGCCGGATTACAAAAAGGGCGGGTGGAGAAATACCTGGAATTTCGAGGCATGAAGCAGCAGCAGCAGCAGCAGTAGCTTTCGTGAATAGAAAAGATCAGATTTATAGCAGAGAGCCTGAAATCAGCAAAGCCAAGATCCGCACTTTCCCTTCCCTTTCAGTTTATATCTCCTACCTCACCACCCTCATCGAAAAGCGCACGGCTCTTTCTTCTTTGAATGCTACTAAAACGCCCAGTGGAGAAATACAACAGCCCTCCTCCGCATCTATTCCCTCCGTTTATAAAAAGGCGTCTATAGTTGTAAGAGGGGGGGAGATAGACGTTGACCAAAAAGTCTCCAAAGGTGAAGCTGCAAGCATTGCAACGTCATTCAGCAGTAAGAAGCGGAAAACTTCTGCGACAACGCCTTCGCCTCTTTCTTTATCATCGTCAAGCACGTGCTCGAAGAAAAATCATTCCGATTTACCACTTACTGCTGATTCTCCCGCCTCCGCACTTTCATCACCTCCCCTTGAGTCTTCCCTCACAAACAACAAGAGGGATGTTGATGATAGTTTTGCTGCTTTGGATACGAACGAAGAGTCATCCCAATCATCATCATCATCAATATCAACTTCAAACCAAGTTTTTGCCAAGGCACTTGCGCAAGCTGTTAGGATACGCGTGGAGAACATACCATCAGTACGTTATGCACGGTGCCGCTGTTTGGGTCATGTGGGAATGCATATACATGCCCATCTCCTTCCTTCCTATAATAAAAAAAAAGTTAAGAACGTAAATACTAGAGTTATGATATTTGCGTGTATATACTGTTGCAATTTGAATTCATATGTAATTTTCCAATCTCCTCTACAAGTAGAATCTCCTCACCACGCCTCCCCCCCTCCCCTTTATTCTGTCAAACAGGAGGATGCAATGGAATGCGAAATCGATTCTGACAAGACAAACCATAACGGTGAGGACCTTGATGATGTGCTTATTTTGTTGTATGAACTTGACGATCCCAAATTATATTTTTCTCTGCTGTATGGTCATAGCTCCTCCCATTTTTACTTCTTCGATTGCATCGAACGCAAAGTGCGAAGTCGTAATACCTAGACACGTATTGGCCAATAAAATGCTGATGTTTCGTCTTCCTTCATGAGTGGATGTGATTTCATGGAACATATCTACGATCTATATGAAGCGCATAGTGCAGTCATCATCTTCCATAATTTATTTCTCAAAGGAAACTCTAGAGTTGCCGTGCTATTTAGTGGAGGGCTGGATTGCATGGTGATTGCAGCATTAGGTGAATCAACATTCGAGACATTACGCATACGCTGATACAGATACGTGCATATGCATTTTCCACAAAGAATTGTTTATTATACATCCATACTGTGCCTATCTAAAAACCCCCAAACGTATATTCGAATGAAGATCATGTTTCCGGGGCATCTTAAGTAAGATAAGTTGCCATGGATTCGTCTTATGATTTATAAGGCAATGCGATTAGTGCTGCGAATTGGAATACATTTTATATACAAACTTACAGAGGCACTTTACACACATAATGTTATGGCTCCTTACAGCCGATAGATATGCAGACAAGAAGGAGCCCATTGATCTCATTAATGTGGCTTTCACGGGAGATATTACCAACGAACAAATTCAGAAATCGCCTTCGTTAGCTTCGAAAATCTCGAGATCGGTGAGAAATGCCTTTAAACGCAAGTGCTTTTAGTTCTATTACATGTTAAATTTTTAGTTGTATTGCACTGTGTATACTCTCATTATGCATTGTAACTATACTATCCGGAAAATATGTGAGTAAGTTTATATGTGCATGTGTGTGTGCGCGTGTGTTTGTATGTGTGTGTGTGTGCGCGCACATATTTGTAAAACGTATACGTGTGTGTGTGTGTGTGTGTGTGTGTGTGCGTGCGTGTACAATTGCAATAGGTTCCGGACCGAGCATCAGCACTCAATGGCTTGTGCGAATTGAAAAGAATTTCGTCGCGCTATTGGCGGTTGATTGAGGTCAACATCTCTCTTCAGGGTAACAAGATTAGTCCTTTTATTATTCACTACACGTGCAAACATGCCCGCGCGCACACTTAAATACGAGCTGTTTGTGTTATTTCGTGCAGCATCACAGGCTTAACAAACGTGAAATGGCAATTCTATTCAGATCTCGAAGATGCTACTAACAACATAGAAGGCCTCCTCCTCCCACGTGCTACGATGATGGACTTCAATATCGGCGCTATTCTGCATTTTGCCTCAAAAGGGTAGCTCCTTGCCCACGCGCACCCACAGTTAATTCATGCAAAATGGAACCGAGCTTTTCTTTGTTTTGCCTCCCAAACGACAGATGCGGTCTAGTGTGGGAAGGGTCCTCTCGAGCGTTTACAGAATACGCGTCTACGCGCTATGCAACTGCCACGCAAATAGGCGTGAGAGACAATCGCTCCAACTCTGATGGTTTCGAGGAAATGCAAGTGAAACGCTCCAGGGCTGCTTCCACTGCTGCTGGTGGTGGTGCTGCTGGTGGTAGTGCCAGGCATGCAAACGAAGGTGTAAAATCTATGGAGACTGAAGGCAGAGAGGAGGAGACGGAGGAGGGACAATACGCGGTGTACACGTCCAAAGCAAAAGTGTTTCTCATCGGATTAGGTTATTCTTCGTAAGAAAAATGATAAATTGTATTGTTATCTGCTCTACTTTACGTTATGTATATTAATACCTTTGCGCATTTACGCTTTGCTTTTTTTTTGGCTAGGTGCCGATGAGCTTCTAGGGGGCTATGGTCGACACCGGGCTGTTTATAAGAGGGGGGGGGTGGGGCGATTGAGGCAAGAACTTAACAAAGATTTCGGTCAGGAAGAATGACACAATTAAAAACTTCCAAATGTATTATGTGTGTGCACGCACGATGCACCTCAAGCTGCGATGATGGAATTGTGGTGTGTGTGTGTGTGTGTGTGTGTGTGTGTATGTGGTTTTGAATTTGCAAGTCTTTTAGAAATTGTGTTGTTGTCTGAACTTTGGTGGTTTCCAGCACGTTTGTGGCAACGCAATTTGGCGCGCGATGATCGGATGGTTTCATCTTGTGGGAGAGGTGATTTGTCATGTTGTGTGTGAGATTGGGTATTCATTTATTGTTAGACAAGGTATTGTGGTGTCCTCGGTCGTAGCATATTATTATAAATGTACAAGGGAAGCAACGACTATTGAAATGCTTATTAGATAGGGATTTGACACTCGGAACACGCAACTGCAAGCACATTCCATTTTCTGTTTTGTTTGTTTTATTTGTTGATTTCTAAAATGCACAGAGGCACGACACCCCTACCTCGACGAATCCTTTTGTACGCTAGTGCGGTCTCTGCCCCTTCACCACGTAAGAAGAATACTAACACGATACGACGCAACTTGACCATTCTGTGCGCATATGTGCGTGTGCGTGTGTACGTTGCCCTTGGAGGTTTCTAAATGTTGCGTGTTTCTCAGATCTGTGATATGCGCTTACAACCGGGGGAAGGTGATAAGCTGATTCTTCGTACGTTGGCCCACAGCTTAGGGCTGAAACGAAACGCCTTCCTGGTGAAGAGAGCTATGCAGTTCGGCACTCGAATTGCCAACCCCAAAGTACCCGGGCAGATGCGATTCCCAATTGCGAGGCAGAAAGCACCGCAAACCAACCTAGATGGCCGCGAGTTCTGCGAAAGGGGGGACATTGAAAAAAAAGAGGCGGAAATCGATCTCCTCGATCGAAAGATGGGGAAAGGGCCACAAGGACGACATCGTAGCGCTAGGCATCGTAGCCTTGGTGACGGGGTGTGTCAGAGAGGAGAGGCGGGTTCTCTTCGGTCTTTAGTCAACCAACAGTTCCTCATCAAACCAAAGAACGATGAGCGTAATAAGCACAAACACAGCAAAGGAGATTTCCACAAAAAGAAGAAGGCAAAAAAGAAAAAAAACAAGGGAGGGTCACATGCACACGAAAAGTCATGAACATTTCTTTAGGCCTTTAATTAAACGAGCAACATTGTGATATCCAACATGTTTTCACAACGTCAGATGCACGGCATGCTAGCATGTACTATGCTGAGTAAGCAGATATTAATGAAGTATTCCGGTATAATGATAGCGTATTAAATAATAGTGTCGCGCATACTCTGCTGCTTCGTTTTTAGAGCTATCTCAGCTATAATTAAATTGCGCAGAATAATAGACAACGAAATACCAAATATTGAAAGTTTTAGCGTTATTAATTTGCCATGCGCATCAAAACCAAAGCAATTAGCTATGGAAACAACATCTCTTGACACAGTCGCCATATAAAAACTGAGTAGTTAAATGTTTTTATGGTGAGTTCATTGCGGCGAGCAAGCAATCGCGCCAACGAAACCAAGTGCATTATTCCAAATATCGTAGTGCACGTAACAATGCTTTCCACTTGTACATGATTGCATCCCCCTTGCAAATGGACTACAAATGTGCCAATGATGACCACTTCACCACCAGCAAAATAATCCACATGGGGTGTATCACAGCTAAATGTCGCAGTCTTATCGATCTATCCACGTATTCTAATTCTCCGACTGTGACGATGGAACTCGTGACATACTTTTAGGCGTTTTTTACCGCGGACGGCTGCTCGACTCCGCCAGACGCGGTAGCCTTATCTGGAATTTAGGTGAAGAACGGCGACGGTGACATTATCCCCTTCAAACAATAGAAAAACAAAGCGAACAAAACGACCCAATATCAGGCGGCGCTATACTCCAAAGAGAGCGCGAGAAAAAAGTCTAAATAAATCTGCCGATATCTACACCGATCAAGACGTAGATCTCGCATATTACTACCTCCAAATCGTCGTTCCATTGCTGCCATGGCACTCTTCATGAGCTTCGATACAAGCGGTTCTAAAGGCCCCCCCCGTTTGGCGCCACTTCTCATAGATCGTCGCCTCGGCTGAGCTGAAACTTCGTGAGCGGTTGTAGGCACTAGCATGGGCATGGGCATGCCGTTTAAGCCTAAACAAAAACATCTACTTTACAACACCTACACAGTGGCAATTTGGCAATTTCAAATGCGGATAAACGGCGATTTGTCTCATCGCTGCGACCTTTGATTACATCACTCTCTGGCATGAAGTCCCACAGTCCATCCGAGGCAGCAATGACTAGGTACTCGCATGAGCTTAAAATAGATCAGTGCCGTAGTAGGTAAGTAGGTACGTGGTAGAAGGCAAGTTATATAGTTAAACAAGTAGATATATCAGCATTTAAAATCGCAATTGAATCAATACGCTATTGAATGTGCTATTGAATGGCCTTGTCAACTAATGACGCGCGCGCGCGCACACACACACACACACACACACACACAACACAGAAACTTAGGACACACAACTGCGCATACTCACTCATGCATACCCCTGCAATGATTACCGATCGATGTCTAAGAGTTTGATGTCGGGCAATGCTGATATCCCGGCTTCCTTTGAGAGCACAATATGTCCCAACGACCGAGTCATATTCAATGAAAGGCCCCTATTAGTATCATGTACGAATTTCACATTAAACCGCGAAGAATTGTTTCCCTATTAGTATTATGTACTAATATCACATTAAACTGCGACGAATTTTGCCCAGCATATAAAAAGTCTAAATGTCTTATGTCTTTGCGCGAATCGTTACGCCATTGTGATTATTTCTTAGAAATCGCTAGCTACTACCGCTCCCCAGCATCTGCCTTCGCCATACTTCGAGGATAGACACGAATGTCCCCCTTGTATTGGAAAAACAAAAAACCTTAATTAGCACTGACAAACAACCTGGATGCAATGCCGAGCCCAATGTCCCAATTAAATCTATTCTTAAAACCCATTAAAGATGATGCTCGAAGAAACAATTGCCGCTTCTGAAGGAATTTTTCAGCGAAAAGACTACGCTTATGCTACAATTCGTTGGAAATAATTCAATACTTCATCAAAACAACCATGCAAAAATACCTGTTTGCTTGATACGATGCCGCCCCTCTTCACCACACTTTCCATTTCGTGATCGTCATAGCCTTTTTATGGACACAGCGGGCAAACACGCTCTTGAATGTTCCCAAAGTGGGAAAAAACGATTTGAATTGCTCAGTTTGATGACGTACAGTTATGGTCCAAAGACGAATAGACAAGCTCCCATTTAGGCGATGAAGGCAGACCAGAAACAGAAGACGACGAGGAGGAGGATGAGGTATCAACGGGTTCTTTCTGGTCCCTTTTTATGTTCATTTTCCGTTTAACAACCAAGCAACGGCTATCCCCAGCATGCGCTATGCAAAGCTGTTTCCCGTTGCTTAAAGCAAAGCGGGCAGGGGGGGGGGAAGAGAGAAAGTGCAAAATTAGATGATATTGTGAATCGATCACGAAAGGACATATAATCTAAATAACTCTACTCCTCTATATTTCTGCCATTCTATACTCGCACAAGATGTCGATACTACTTTGATAGGAAGCACAAAGTTGCTGTTGTCCCATAATCCATGCAAACGGGCAAGTTCTTGGAGAACAAATTGCCTTCTTCTTCTGCCCTTCCTGAATCACCGTCCTGCTGCTTGTCGCCCTGTTTTGGAACGGCAGAAGCACAACTCTAAATCCAACCTCGCGTAATAACAGGTCTCTCTGCGCCGCGAAGTGCTCGTCCAATTCTATCTTCATCGAACGCTGCATGCAGGTGTGTGAGTGTGTGCATTATGCGCCCTCCTCCTCTTGCCCTTCCTCGATTCTCTCGTCCAACGTGTAGGTACCGATTGAAAGGCCAACCACCTCTTTTGCAATCGATCGTATTCCCTGAACCAAAAAAACCAAAAATGCCCGCTAATGCGTGATTTGCATAAAATCTTGCATGCTTCCCTGTGTGCTGCTGGTGCAATACAAAATAGGGTCTTTCATCCATCATATTTCCATCATATGTCCATCACTTCTGCTTACAAATTCATTATTCTATTCACCTCTATAGGCATACTCTACTACTAAGATACTATGACTATATGTAGTCGTATTGGTTCTCCAATCGATCCCACTCTCGCATTCATGCTACTTTTGCTCAGAGAATGCCATACGAAGAAGCAGCTCCTGCGTCTCTCCGAATGCTGCAATTTATCACAAAGGACAACGGTGTATCTATTGCTCGATCGAATATGAAATGCGTCGTTAAATACTACTATGTGACATCTAACTCTGATGTATATATTGATTTACCAGTGATTGCAGCATCTTCGGGTGTATCATCTTTCACTAGTACAGATGATAGAACCTGGCGAGGAGAACACCCCATCAATGTGCATTTGAAAGGACTCAATAACTACACCGCTCCAACAAACACAAGTACACGTATACACAAATGCTTCCCATCTCCCCCCTCCCCCACCCCCCCCCCTTCTCTCACCCCTGTTACTTTTACATAAAACGCAAAAATCATGTATCCGTGAAATTCGCGTTTCGACATATATATTTAACAACCGATGATACCATCTGACATTACCAGAGGAAGGACTCGTTTGCAGAGCTGAGCAGCACTGTGCCCCAAACACCCATGGCCTTAAAAAACAGACGGATATCTATAATCCAGCATGCTCGCTCGTAAAGTCAAAGAGAGGGAATGGTATGAGAATTAGAGACCTGGTAGATACCCCCTCATCCCCCCTCCCTACCACGCTCGACTCTCCCCCCTTCATTTCTCTTTTTGTGTCTTTGGTACGTGTGGGTGCGTGTTTTGCATGACCATCAAAAACTCCGATTATCGGATGCGAGGATGTCAGCATCGTCTTCAAGGTAAAGGCGTCTTGATTCACACTTTTAAATCGTGACTTTGCACTCGCACCGAATGCGGAATATCTCCATTTATCTGATGTAATTTAAGCTTATGCAACGCGCACAACATCCACGATGGCTGCCAGTACTACTGCAATTGCTACTACTACTACCAGTACTTCCGGTAAGAGAACCCGTCTCCATTCCTTTGGCATTGTATAGCTAAGGAGTAGATTCGCACATAATGTTAAGACTTAGAAGAAAAATGCACATTGTGTTGTAAGTGTGTTGGAAGAAATTGTAAAGTCTCTCACATAATAGAAGAGAGAGTTCTCTTCATCTTTCTCTATCCCTCTCTCTCTCTCTCTCCCTCTCTCTCTCTTTCTCATCGATATTCTCTTCTACAAAAGGGGCAAAGAAGGTTTCTGGGCCGATGTGAGAGTAGTACTGCAGGCGAATAATAGATATCCAAAAAAAAAGAACACGTCTCGCAACAACACACGTAACGGATATATTGTATATATACTAGTGTTGTGCATATGATACGTGGTTGCGGGGAAAAACTACAGGCTGCTCTTGATGACTCAAGGGTGAATCAAATGTCTTTTTCCGACGCTTTCGTATTAGTCGTCGCCGCCTTTTTCTTCCTAAAGCAACGTGCTTATGTAATCCCACTCTTCCTCCCTGTTATCATGCGCCTCTCTCTATAATCTACACTCCTTCCTCATTTCTTGATAAAGTTGTATATGCAACCAACCACAGCATAACCAACACCGTATCCATGTACAAATGCCCGTCTCTTTCCTTTTTTCTACTATACCCGCACTCACCTAGTTGGTCGTCATCATCATCATCACTGTTTTCTTCAAAAGGAAAGGCTTGTCCCAATTCCAGTGTGGGGGTCTCGGCATATTCCTTTTCGTTGGCGGACTGGAGCTGCCGTATCACTCCATCCTCTTTGTGCATCTTAATGCTGCCATTTCCAAAAGCGCTTGGTTGTTTTTCCTGCTTCCTCTTCTTGGTTCTCTTTTTCTTGCTCTCTGCCTTTATCTGCGAACAGGTTGAGGCGGAAATTGAGGGCCTATCTCCCCCCTCTTCCTTGACCGTTTGAGAATTATAACTGTTTAATTGGTGATGAGTTGTGCCCAAAACAACAAGTGAAGAATAGTAAGCATGGTCGTAGTGTTATCGGAAGGAAAACAAATAGAACCACGCCCTTCTCGCACTTCTATTTTTTCGAAATTATTTAAAAAAAAACAAATCCGTCTTTCAACACGTAGGCGCATCTAGTTAGGGATTTCGGCATATGGGCACCACAGCCTCAGCAACGTCGATGTGTGCGGTCGTGTGCAAGAGAACGGGGCATACTCAATCTCCACAGTTGTGGCCGTTGAGCTTGATGTCGCTAGAGAGATAAGCGTTTGCCTACGTTTAAATAATCGATGGGGTAAGAAGTCAGTACACACAATTTCGCACTTGAACTTATATATGTTGGCACATCTAATGAAGAAACAGCAGCCCCATATGGCATTGTTCAAATCTCTCTAATGAAATGTTGGAATGAGATATTGATCCGGGATGTTTGTGAGTCGATAGGTGTTTGCACTACAGCCAAATACATGTTACCTATGTTTTCTTCTTTTCTTCCTCAAACGGCCGTTTTGATGTCTGCAGCAGAGAACAAAGGAAAGGACGTCGTACGCGTCCATCATATCACCATTCAAACTAAAGTCGTAGTTATATAGAAATGAAGATGTTCGCACTTTCCTACCACATGCTTCTGTGTGTGTTTGAAAGATTACAATTGAATGCAGTTCGGTTTGAGAGTAGAGGAAATTGGCGGTGATGGGGCTTCATGGATGTAGTGGAAGTGTAGTGAAAGCAGTGAGTACAATGGTGGATGTTCCTCCGTTTCCGTGTGTGGTATGCTGTTTGGGAGTCCTCCTTTCGCTGGATTTCTCGATTGTTCTATTTAGTGCGTAAATGACCTAATCACTACAACAGCTCTCTATACATGTATCCAATTAGTTTTTTGGTTGTGTTGTTTGTTTGAATATGCAAGATCTGAAAAATCGCTGTACTTTTGAAGAAACCTTTGAGTCTCGAAGTAGCAGCAGCATTTTGCCCGCCCCCCGTTTTACTACTAGGTTTGGTTGTGATGTGCTCCATAAAACGTGTGATGCTACGTTCTGCTTTTTGACATCTATTTAGCAGCAGCATCATTCCTTCCTGATGTAGCACCAACTCGAGCGAGTAAATCAAACGAATGATACCTTGCTTTATTTTTAATTGAAAAGTAAACTTTAAAAGGAATTACTGATAGTACACGACGATCCTGGTTGCTAAGCTCAAACACATATATTTTGAAATGATCGTAGTTACCCTATCGTCCAACGATGATGACGATGATGCAGAGGAAGACGACGATGTTCTTCGCAGTGAAGCACGCTTTGGCATACGTGGGATGGCCTAATTTAAACTCTGAATGAATGTGTGGTGTCGAAATTCTCTCCGCTCTCTTCCACCTATTCTCTCTCTCTCTCTCTCTCTCTCTCTCTTTCCCTCTCCCTCTACCACTCCTCCAGAAGGCATACTTTGTACACGTCGCTGAAGAATTGACCGCTCTTATCATATGACTTAGATTTAATCTTAGCCATGATTCCATGCAGATGGCTCCCAACTCGTCTTCGCTGCGGTTCGGAAAGCTTTACGGCTGACTCCTTGTGGTCTACGAGACACGAGAGTTGATAATTGAGTCAATAAAGCATAAATCAAAACAAAGGCTATGCACAATACGTATCTCTAACATAACAACCCCTCACAACAAGTGTATATTTATCAACATGGGAAACATGTTACCTATCAGGGCAAGAAGCTGCTTGATGAAGTCAGCTGCGATGGTAGTCCACGACAGCGCTCCCTCCACATCCGCCATCCTCGCTGAAGAATGAAGACCTGTTCGAAAGAGCCGCAGTTCATTTAGCTGCTGCGTCATCTATTTGTCCATTGAAATCGGTAAAAACGGCATGCGACTGATCATTCTATTCTAAGTCTTTCTGCAGCCGATGCTTTCCCTGAACAGACGATAGAATATTTCATGAAATCAGTACGAGATATATGTCGTAGCAGTGAAATTCAGGTAAATGTCATTTGGTATCCGCCAAAACCGGATTTCAGCATGTCAGAAGTTCCTGCTGGGGAATGTGTTCATGAAAGAAGCTAGCTTTGATGCATTTTCGGAGGAAACGGTGTTGGTTCATTACCGACGACAACTAAAAAATGTTGTCGTAGAGATCTATTTGGCCAAAGTGGATACCCAACTTTAACTTTCTCCTCGCCCATTTTCGTGCCTCACCTCTACCGATATTCAAATACTTTGGACGTAATACTAAGAAGACCTTGCAATGGCTACTAGGGGAGAGAAACCGGAACTCAAAGCCACTTCTGACAGTCTTAGTCCCCAGAAAGATGTTAAACCTTTGTCCGTGAGGACTCTTTCTGGTAAAAACATCATGCTGCATGCTGTTGCTAATTAATTTCTATACATTGATTTCTGTGTTGCCTCTCATTGTTTTCTTCTATCTACAGATTCTGATATAGTAGTAATCACGAAGGATAGGCTCCCAAGGCGGTTGTCAGAGAAACCTACAAAATCAGGTATCGTCATCAAATAAAAGTAACCGGGTAGCCTAAAGCAAGAACATATAATTACACTCTTAAGTTTCTTTATTTGATGCAAAAAATGCCGCTCACAGTTCAATTGAAACAATCCCTACAGTAGAGGTTAATTGCACTAGTTCATAGTCTAGTATGTCCATATCTAGAGCCAAATAAAGCAAAACTGGACTCTCCGCTGAAAAATGTCGAATGGTAATTAAACCATTTTAACTGGTGCATAGTACGCACACATTGCATGGCTAGAGCGAGGTTTCTAACGTTTCGGGTCAATTATCAAGGCCATCAACACCTAAGCATGTGCCAGGATCTCGAAGCGGTATTTGTTTCTGACTCTTTGTAAGATTGTCAATCTTGCTAAAATTCTCTAATGGTCAAAACCTTGCAGGTTCCCTTGACATTAGCCCCTTATCAATGTCAAATGCCCAAACCCCTCCTCCCCCTCCTACCACACCGGATCAATCGCCGTTTAAGGATATTATAATGGGAAGAGTGGTACTTTCTGATTGGATTCCCATAAAGATATATTATGCGAGTATTCTAGAATTACTATTTGACTCCTACTAACACAAACCACACAGACGTACACACACACACACACACACAAATACTATCGTATTATACACATTTAAAGCATCTGAATATACGTGCGTTATTAATGTTGGTGATGATAGCGAAAACTCATACATTCGTAGTACAAAAATATCCTAAAAACTGACTTCAGGAGGAGAAGGAAGAACACAGGCCCCATTATTATCGAGGAGAGTCCAGAGAACAGTTGATATCACGCCTAAAGCATATCAGCATGGTATGCCTTCTACATTCATTGTTTTTACGCAGGAGGAGGGAGATAGAGAGGGGAGAGGTTATTGTGCATTTGTGTTATATAATACCCGCAATGATGCCACAGTGTAATAGATTTCCGCTTGTTTTTTCAAATCTCGATCGTTGTCATATCAGGTAAGCTTGTCATCATCTGTGGACTCAATAGATCGCTTGCCTTCTGATATTAAGGTTTGCGTTTTCGATAGCATTCTAAAGCCAACGCACACACACACACACACACACACATATATATATATATATATATATATATATTCCGTATCATTAACAGCCGAGCTTGTATATACTCCTCATGCTTGAATCGCTTACAAAAAAGGCTGTCCTCGAGAAAGACCCTGATAAACTAAGTCCCAACCGACTCACGAGAGGAGTGGTAAAAGCACTGAAGAGTAGCCGAATCGTGGTAATACATAAATCGCATCGCCACTGCCATCATCACTCGTAGTAGCGGTGTACACACAGTTCTCTGCTATTGGAAGCATAGCACAGAATGGTATGGGGATCTCTCTCCCCCTCTCTCTCTCTCTCTCTCTCTCTCTCTCTCTATCTTCTCTCTTTCTATATATTGTTCAAAATCCAAGTATGCCTGTGCGCACCATACTACAGCCTTCGAGTGTAAAGCCGTATCTGGAATCCCTGGGGGACACAATCGGCGCGTTTATACGCGCGTGGAGAAGCCATGAGAAAATGATAAGCGAGTGATGCATATCTATGCGGCATTGCTGT
Organism: Bigelowiella natans CCMP2755; assembly: GCA_000320545.1. Lineage (NCBI taxonomy): Eukaryota > Cercozoa > Chlorarachniophyceae > Bigelowiella > Bigelowiella natans. The sequence continues at coordinate 87,484 of ADNK01001576.1, forward strand.
TGGTGTTGCCCTTGGTTGTGGAAGGATGGGGAGCTATTTCTATTGAAAATGAGCATAGGGGATTCAATTTGAGAGAGTCAGATAGAGGAACTTCGGGGGTGTACTCCCTTGCGGAACATATCGTGTACTAACCGAATGCTTTCGCCTGGTACCCGTAACAGTGCTTGCGTAGTCATCACCAAATCGTGGAAATACCTGGAAGATCAAGACGCGTACGACTTCGTGCCCCTTCTTTGCGGGTTGAATAAAAATTGTAAACTGCTGCTACTTTTGGCAGCAACTGTGCCTGTTATCGATAATTAAATCACATTTCGATGACGAACATGCGTACGATATAGCTTAGGCATGCATTGGTATTGGCTATAAACAAACATGATAGAAAGAATGGAAATGCCTAGAAGCAATTATGATGATAATGATGATGATGATGATGATGATGAGATAATGATGACGGCAGTGGTGGCAGTAGTGTCTACGGTAAGTATATGGTAAGTATATGAGTTCCAGTTGGCTAAAATTTCCTTGCTATTTCCTTCGTGTTTCCTATTCCTTAGCTTTATAATGCTATTCTTCGGCGGCAATTTTTTGTTGCTGATATCTGCAATAGAGGTTTTCTTTAAAATAAATACTCAAAACGTGTTTGTAATTCGTCAAGAAGTTAAGAACCATTTACGCACGTAAACAATCCTGTTTCAACATAAAAACGATGATAGTTTGTATTGTATGGCCCTTATTCATAATTGAATTAGAAAGAGTAATGTATTTGAAATCCAACAAACTTCCACCAATTTTTTGATTTGAGTTGACACTGCCTACCATCGTCAGAGCTGGTGATTAAAATCAACAACTAAGATGAATATAACAATATATTGTTCTTATTGCACGTCCCTCACATTTTTCTCACTTCTCTCTTTCTCTCTCTTTCTATGGTTCTTTCCTCTTCTACCCCTCTGTCCTTCTCACAAGGCATACCGCATCAGCGGGTGGCACAAAACTCGTAAATGCGTCGTAGATCTCTACCACAACTACCAACTAGTCAAGGTGGAGTTGTGATAATGATAATGCCAGTGATGATTGATGGTGAGGGGGCTGGTTTTCTAAGTTTGGGAGAGAGAGGGAGCAGCAGCTGTAGTTATGTGATGCTGCTTTAGGATGCCGATGAATTGGACGAGAAAGAGCTTCTGAAAGACAAAAACAATGACGGTTATTATTGAACGTGGAGATCTGGAGACGACGCGAATACAGACAACACTTACAACACTGCGTATAACTAAAAATGTCTATAGACTCTCCCTCCTTTTCTCTCTCTCCAAGTATATGTGTGTGTGTGTGTAAGTGTGTGTGTGTGTGTGTGTGTGTGTGTGTGTTTTGCTTGCATCATCAAGTTGACATTCTACGACACGATAGGCATTACTGACGTCCTCCAGCTCAGCGATGAGGAATACGTCCTGCGTAAAGTAGACATTGTGCTCCGAGTTGTCCATCCACAGCAGGTCAACAGCGACCCAAACGGTTGGAAGTTTCGGAAGGCTGTTTTGTAAAAGAAGTCACCGTTTTTCCTTTAGAACTCACAGACATTACATAAACGAAGCCTTTAAACCTAAGGAGGATTGATTGAAACGCCTTATCGTGCTAGGTTTTCGATGCTATTTCGGGTATAAGCGTAGGGTTCTTTGCTGTCGTTGCCACTTTAAAGGTGACAATGCAATATGTAGTAGGGTTGTGAGGATGGGGGTATTCGGTGCTACCGTCGTTGATTTCACAAACGCAGATTCCTTTTCAAAAGAAGTTGTAGTGCTCATTTAGAATGCGTGCTACGTTTGCCAACTAAAATGATTCTTAAATTCAAAACGGGTCGATGAATTTATGTATATACGTATGTATGTTTGCATGTTTGCGCGTTTGTGTGTGCGTGTGTGTTGGTGTGGCTGTATGAATGTATGGAATGCATCAGCTTAAGACCGCTCGAGCTGTGACTCTTGGGACATCGCTAGGTACTACAACAACAAAATCACGAAACCGTTATTAACCCAGCAATTCTGATTGAGAGATGGGAGGAACAAACAGCACTCAATGCTGTCATTTTACCAAGGAACCCAATCACGCATAGGATGGCAAAATAGATACATAATAGGGTAGCATTGATTTCTGTATAGATTGTGATGGTAGATCTCCACTGTCCACTGCCATTGATATTTGGAGAGAAATGCCAATTACAGCATTCACAGCATTAGCAGCAGGAGGAGGAGATGTAGCAGATTAAGTAGAAGCATCAGCCTCATTATCTAAAAAAAGAAAATACGATGGCCTTCATCTTTTCACGGATCTTACACAACAACGACGCAACAAACGATATTTTGAAAGTAGAGACCAATCATAGGTAACATGTTCCAGTTGGTAGTGACTCGTGTATTCTTAAGCGATCTGCAAGATCTCTTTGGGGAGTACCGAGAATGGGTCGGTGCGGCGCATCATTGCATGCTGATTTCATCACCAAACCTTAAGTCATCTCTACACCGCTACTACACATCGAGAAGAAGAGGCTCTTAGGAAACATGCACTCAATTTATTCAACTAACTCAATTTCGATATGGATATGACTCATTCTGCCTTGTGCAGCTGCTGCGAATTGCTGGGATGTATCTTTCCAGTACCAGACCACTATTTTTTTAATTTTTCTTATGTACAACGCATGCACGTATTGCTAATTAGGTACTGCCACTGATTCACTACACAGCCAGGTTTATTACTTGCAGATATTGCATTGCGTGAGAAGATAGCGTATGATTAAGTTGGATGATATTTGTGATAAAAGCAGTCTCTCTACTTCTATATTTTTATTCACTTGGAATACGGTTTAATCAGCTTCATCGGGGTGCTGTTTGCATACACGCTTTACATGATCATAAGCTCGTTCCATTGCTCGGTACACGTTAGCAGCAGAAAAGTGTGCATTTCCTAGGATTTCCTCTTTTGCTGCTCTTAATAGATTCGCACCGTCACGATGCATTGCATTGCAGTATTGTACGCTTTTGTTGGATAGTGTATTTCATTTTCGGCCATATACTATGCATGATTTCACGCTTTAGAGACAATGCCGTCGTTCTCATAAAATGCAAAACATGTTTCAGGTCAGAGGAGCCAGTCTCGTTGTGCATGGGGTGGCCATACTCAATGCAAGATTCTTCAGTACTAAATCATTTTGAATGAAAACAATCAAATGATAGTGTATAAAACGAGAGATAAAGGGGGCGGGGGAGGAGGAACAGGGGGCAGTCTACGCAAGCTCTTTATTGAAATAACTAACTGTTTTTTGCGCATTATTTCTTCCACAATATGGTTTTATCATCAGAATCAAACGCGGTTGTGCCGCACGTTGACGAGGTAAGGGAAAAGGCTCATAAGATATATTTATCTCCAAATCAAAATTTGCAAATTTCGAGCTGCCTTCAATGTTTAAGGAGTCGTGTTGACGAAAAACTTCACTCCACACTTTGTGTCAATTCAGTTTCGAATTATGTGAATGATGTGCTTTCAATTAGAAAAAACAATACTGTTTTACTGTATTACTTTCCTTCATTTTCCATATTCTCAAAAACATGTTATATCGCTCGTAAACATTTGCCTCTATAGCCTCTATAGATACATGCTGATCCGAAATGGGCTGGATTTACTGTATTTCTTGGTACAATTGGCTTCTTAAAGCAATTTACTGACGGTAACTTTTGCAGATATCTACGTCTCTTTTTTTTTAAATTTCATTTTAGCTATGTTCTTTGTGTTTCCATTGCTTTGGGTGCGTGTGGTGTGAATGATGATGTGATAGTGGCAACGTGAAGTTAGGGAGCAATTATTACCGAAATGAGTCTTAGACGTATATTCAGAAACGAAGAATATAGAACATAATTTCGCCTATAATGATTGGCAGGATTTGTGATCAAACCGTGGGTTCTGAAGTTGATGTTGAGTCCTTTTCTTTTCGCCGAGTATGCTCTGTGGGCTATTGTTTTGAACTCGAATTAGACTATTCTTAGTTGCCGACGAACGGTATCTCGTAGAATCTGGATTTATTCTTTTGCTATCATGTGTACGGGATTAGCATCCTGGCGGCAAGACGGGGCATTTTATTTAAGGAACTCACTCACGTATCTAGCAAAATATAGTTTGTAAATAAACAATCTAAAAACACATACCATACTAGCATGTGCATCATCTATTGCAACAGGGTTCTCGCATGGTAAGCATGAAGCAGCGCAATAATTGTAAGAAATCGCAGCATAAAGCATGGCTTATTGGCTGTATCACCTAGCTAGCTAGACGAAATATGTTGTGTGTTATGCAGCAGACAAATTAGACGATCAAGTTGAATGCCTCCTAGCATGTTTGTTATTCAACATTAGGCTGACGCAGTACTAGAGTAGCTAGTGCAGTACTAGAGTAGCTAGTGCTAGAGTTCTAGAGTGCTTCAGCTTTAGAGCTGTTTGATTTGGACTCTGGACATAGCTAGATAGGATTGTCATGTCTATAGCTAGCTTGAGGTCAATAGTAACAAATTGGGCTAGCAACTGGGAACCAGCTAACTGCTTTGCACGAATGAAAACAATAATGCCCCAAATCTTGGATTCGCTCAGTCTAGCAGTCTAGCAGTGCATACCCTTTCCAATTAACTCCGCTACTCACGTTTTTCCTTCAACTGGACAACAGGCCGACGCCTATTAGCTGCTCTATTTAAAGGCGACATTGCGACGAACGCAATGTCAACGACCTGCCAGATCGCTATGAATGCTGACACCGAAGCAATACCGACGTAATACGATGTTTCATCGGTCCAATTCCTTAGCTTTGCGTACTCTGATCTTTGAAGCAAAGACCCTGCCAAACGGGCTAATGGAGTCGCAATGCAAGCCTTGAGGAGCATGTTGCCGAATAGACGATGGAGACGTATTGTTTTCTTCGACGCAAACGTGTAAATTCCAAAAAAGAACAGCAGCCAAGGCGCCGCGAAAAGATACTCGAATGTGGTGAAGTTCTCCCATGCTACATAGGGGCCCATTAAGAAGCCAGCAGCATCCTAACCACAAAATATTGATCGATTTGTGAGTGTTGTTATACCGTATAAATGCACGCCTACATCTAAAACAAACAAAGAACGTACATTGCGCGCGCGTGTGTCTCTGTGTGTGTGTGTGTGTGTGTGTGTGCGTGTGTGTGTATATGTGTGCGTGATGCATGCTTGTAGGGTTATTATCTGATATAAACAATTAAAACGAGTGGGTTTAATCACGATTGCCAAGATGAATAAAAGCTTGCAACGTATTCTCACCATGGCCACCATTGCAAATAAAATACTCCGTCCGGCCCACCGATGAAAGGTAAGTGCGTAGCTCTTTTGTTTGTAGCCGATACGATGCAGTTGCGTGACGCTCCATTTTTGTAAAAGCACCATCGCTAATAGAAATACAGCGCAACCAGCATGCACATTGAGCAAGGTCTGGGGTAGGCCAGCACCTTCCTTTAGCTGCATTCGAAGGCCACTTTCGTTAGCTACGTGCGGATGGACCTTTGCCTGCTCGCCTCCCCCCCCCCTCACCATGCCAAAATATTTTCCAATGCCTAGAAAATACGATAGCGCGTAGAGGGTGAAGAAAGGGGCGAGGGCGTATTTAAGCCAACGATTGTACACGTCAGAAGCGTCAGCTGCAAGTTCAGATTCGACGATATCAAGAGGAGGTTTCTCTCTACCAGCCTTCTCGATTTTAAGTAACGTCTGGATTTGAAAACTCCCCCAGCTGCTCACACCGCCAAAGAATGCATCGCCTCCTAACTGAAACCCCAGTACCTTCGTTATAGCTCTTTTAAGGAGAAGATACGCGACGTCTCTGTTGTCAATATAAATCGGGATATGACCCTGATCATTTTCGATATCGCCCTTTAATTCAAAGGACTTTCCTGGTTTAACTCCACAAATAACTTCCACGTCCTCTCTTACGATGCTTCCTTTGTGGTTTGAGGCTCTGAGCTTCCCGTTTTGAAACGTGAACATCAAGATGCATTCGCCACCAGCCTCGCATTCGACGATTAAACAGAAGTGCCCAGCGCTAAAGGCGGAACGAGTAGGATTAAACAATATTTGAATGGAAAACGAGGTTTTGTTGGTCGCGGATATAGGCGGGTTCAAGAGCTTCTTTTCAGAAAATTCCACACGATTCATAGTAGGATTCGATTTGTAGCGCAGCTCTAGTTGCAGCTTAGGTTGGTAGCATTGCCGAAAATTAAGCAGTGAGTTCCTATCACACGTTTTGTTATGAAATACACCGTCACGGGCGAGTAAGGGGATTTTGCGCTGAACAGTTTGATATCGTTTAATCTGGTGATTGCCAACCGCCCGGCGGAAGCGAGCTACGTGCCCCTTTTTATCGATTTTGCATTCAAGCAGCCATTTCAGCATCTCGGGCTCCTCCATGGTAAGCAGGAAAAGCGCGTTTTCATTCAGATAATATCCAGCGTTTCTGACGAAGGGCCCATAGCGCTCCAGCTGAGAATAAGTTGTTATTATAAGTCAGTTCGGTGTGGAAGGAGAAGGAGCAAAGGATGCGTTTTAAATGTCATAATTGAGAGATTTTTAAGAACCTTTGCTTCATTTAAAATGTCACCAATGGACGTATGGCGGTGGGGCGGAGAGGGAGGGAGGGACGAATCACTGCTCGAAGCCCTCATAATACTCATAATAATGGAGTATCCACTTAGAAAGTCCCAAGGACTCTTCTGAACAGGTATAGTCTATTTGCAACCTGAAACCCTATAAAACTAACCGGGAATCAGTTATTGCGACATGGAAAATTCGCAGATTTTATTTAATTTACTAGTTATAATAAACAATTCGCGAATATGGAGCTTCCGAAGATTTGAAATTCAGACTTAAACGCCCTTTCAACAGCTAGCTAGCTAGTGTGCCACCCTCCTCGATGCATCGTATCAGGCATTTTGCAAGATCGCTTTCTCTTGCTTCCATCACCGGGACGTCTGTTTTAGCTCTTGGGTATCGTTACCTGTCCAATTATGACAAAGATACGGAAGCGGGTGGGGTGGTTTAGGAGGGGATATCTCCATGATTTTGCGTACGACGTTAGTTTGATGAGAAAGGAAGGGTGGATGTGCACGTTCAAATAATATTTGGAATCTTTTTTTGTAGAAGCTGGACGACAGCTTTTGCTCGGAGCACATACCAGAAGGATATCGACGATAGCATTGATTGGAACCGAAACTGGGATGGTAAGAAGATTTTCCATTAATTTTGTAATTAAGTTCTTGAATCTACGTCACTCGTATAACTGCAATGCGCCCAGGAAAGGATTCTAACGGGGCAAAGACTTCGCATACGTTCATTATGGTCCGCCACGGGTAACTTTGCCACGCATTTAAGATTACGAGATGCCATGAAAACCTCTCTTCTTGTTCTTCTCGAAGAAGAAGTCGTCACTAGAAAATAGAAGAATCCAAACACGAGCCTCCAAGTGAAACAGATATAGAGTAATCACACGCCAACAGCCATCCCCTCTCTAGAGTCGATGTATCTTTGCACAGGCAATATGTGTACGGGAAGACCGACACCGAGAGGAAGCTTACTGAACTAGGTCGCAAGCAAGCTACAAGGACAGGAGAGCGACTCAAGGCGCTCGAAGAAAAAGGTGTACACATCTGTGCAACATAACCATATAGTTCATATGAAACGTGTCCATTACATACGAGCATCAGGGTAAAAATCTGCGATACTGTATTCTTAGTTCTTCACGTTAATACATACGTACGGCAACCTATACGAGTGACTAGCTTCTCTGATAAAAGCGTAATGGTTACACGCACCATCATTCTAGGTTTCATCCCTCCGATCAAGCACGTCGTGTATTCAACAATGACTAGAGCAACTGAAACGTGGGGAAAGACAAATGCAAGCCACCCATTCCAACCACCGAGCATGCGACATCATGCTTCATGAAAAGGGAGAGAGAAGGATTTACATGTATCTTGGTATAATTACAAGAACTGAATTTGTACTAGGCACGAGCTCATATCTGCAAAGCTCTCTCCCGAGATACCGCGGTCGTTAACCCCTAAAGGCGGTGCGGACAAGGCCCTCAGACGAATAGAGTGAGGAGACGAATTGCTCACACATACGCACCCAAACGCCCACACGGACGCAAAAACAAACAAACAAGCACCGAACGGTCTGTTATCAATTGGTGAGTATTCGCTCGATTTAGCATACGGAAGTGGAAAAAGGGAGGGTGGGGCGCGAGGGAATTGGCTCTTGCACGCTGTAAAGTGTGCGTTTTGATATTCCCATTAAGGGCGTCTGACTTGATTCGTGAAGGAGCTGTGTGTCCCCCAATTCCTCCGCATCAGGTACGATGCTACATTGTACAAAATGACGATGGAATATTCGACAACACTTAAAATGATGATGATAGAGCAATCCACACCCCTTTTTTAAAAAAGCAATGAACGATTTATTCTCGTCCATCTGCTACTCGGCCTTTTAAAGCACATATCATCAAACTGAAGACATCAGGAAGGACTAATCAAATTTTGTCCAATATCTGTTCTTCGAAATGTGGAAGATTTCTTTTACGACTAATAGAATCACTGTTCCCTCTCTTAACTAATACCGTCGTTTTTCATGTGGCGGACAATCCCCCCCCCTTTCTCCTTTCAGAATTGGAAGCCGACACCTGAGGCATTCGAGGAGGTGAGGCCGAGCCAGTAAACACGAAAACGATTAAAACAATATTTTTCATGGATCTTAAGGCAAGAATAGATGACGACGCGCTCATCTGTCTTAAACTTAAGTTCATATAATCAATACAAAGACACTATAACGGCATGGTGCGGTTGGACGAAAGTGCGCAAATATTCCAATTCGGATCGATCTTTCTCACACGCCGTTGGTTTCGTTCAGGATGGAAATCGCATTGAGAAAGGCTTTAAATCGTACATGAAGAGAGCAAGTCCTGGTAGTACTCAAGTGCTAGCTAAAAGTACATATATCTTTGATTTATTTCTTAATCTACTATATATATTTTCCTTAATATAAGCCGATAAAGAGCCTTACTCAACGCTCCTTGTTTGCCATGGGTCAGTCAGTAATCATTGCGGCAAACACAGATGCGTGCGAGCTGATTCATGAGTGTTGTATACATTTTTAATATTAAGAAATACCAGTTTGTATATGAAATATTTATATATTCTTGCGATTTAACTATAGATTGCTTAGCTAAAATCCAATATGTCATGTTTTTCCCTCAAATATATATTACCATATATATATATATATATGTATATATATATATATATATATATATATTAATAGATATAATATGCATATGTATATAAGTGTGTGTATATTATATATATGTATATATATATATATATATATATATATATATATATATAACCATAATACTAGTGTTGTCTTGGGGCATATCTATATCTGTACTTCGTCGTTTTTTAGCTAAAATACCAGATCTAAGTTTGATTTTGATGCCGCACAGCAACGTCATTAGATACTTCATATTGAGGTGTTTGCAGCTGCCTCCAGAGCGCTGGTGGGATAACAACTTTTACATGTATATATATATATATATATATATATATATATATGTTAATATATATATCTGCTAACCGCAATGAAAACCTACTGCTTCAATAGGCTGAATCTTACGGTCCACAATGCTTCGATGTGAGTGAATACACATGATGAAGACACACACGCTTTCACAGAATCGAGAAGTTGAAATAATCTTTTAATTCGCATCAACAGCGCAGCATGGGACAGTGGCGTTGGCTCGCTGCATCTTAGAAGAACTAGTTAGATTTGATGTATATTCCGTAGTTGATTTCCTAGATGCGTATTCTTCTATTTTATTCGTTTTGTAGCGTTCTAATCAGAAATCACCTGTTTTTGGCTTTTACGATTGATGTTACTAGCACGCTGATCAAAGTCAACCCCAGTGGCGACGTGAGCGTGAAGGCGGTAGGGGACGTCGGCCATTTTGACCCTGAGGACATCACATATGGGTGATGATCGATTATTTCGATCCTGAGGACATAACATATGGGCGATGATCGTGCTGTTTGCCACGCACGGCTCGATATATTCCGAAGCTAAGGGAGCAGCATTGGCAAAAGTCATGCTAGCGTGGTGCTATCGATGACCTACAGAATCCTGTATTTGTTAGTCATGCTAGCCAGCTAGCTAGCATGCGTGCATTCGAGCGGAGGCTGCATTACGAGATCATTCTAGCATTGCAGTTCTAGAGTTGTTTCTATGTTTTCATGCACGTAGGCTGGCACACATGCGCCAATCCTCTCATCATCACAAGTGCAATCTAGTCAATGTAGATGCGTGGGCCACGTTCATTGGATGTTATGAACAGTTTGAATACACTACATCAATCTTCGGGCGCCATGTAAACACACTTCATCGCCTAGATCACATTGCTAGATTGCAGCAGAGTAGGACTATATGACTAGATTTCAATATGCTAGCATGGGCTGTGCAATGCGTAACGCGCATGCTAGCGTGGTTGTCACAGCAGCTGCACATATACCAGTCGCTGCAACGCAAAACACACTGCCAAACGTGCAAACACCATATTCTTGTCTGTGAGCTTATGCATCATGCTAGTCACTGGATTAACCAATAAATGTGACGATAACTACTGAAAATCTGAAAAATAAATGCCGCTTTATGTGGCTCTTTTAGCTGACACTTCTTCCCCCTATTTGCCGAAAGTGCCAGATTTTCTCGATTTTCGAGTTTCTTCATATCTGCGGTGGGAGATGCGAAGATGGCAATGTTGAAAAAAATAGATTTTAGGCATTTAGAATCTACAGTTTAAAGATAATGATCTAGCTAGCTAGTGATTGATGGCTGCGCCCCAATCATAATTCCAAGAGAAAATAAAGACTGCCCTGTTTTATATGATATCGTATCCTGTAATTTATATGTCCCTATTTCATACCTTGATTCGATGTAGTTATATAGATCTGCTTTCTCAGCCATGCACTGAAGATATGGTGAATCTGGTATGCATGCACACAAGCACGCACAGTATAATGTATATAATATGTGAAGAAATTAATATACAACGTAATATTCAAAAACATGTTGATGAATTTTTGCATTTCTCGAAATAAAACTATTTCGTTGTTATTTGTCACAGTGCATGATTTCATCTTAATCGTTCATCAATTGCTTGATTTTCCATCTTACCTCTCTTTTTTTCTCCCTTTCTCTTTCTCTCTTTCTCTCTCTCTCTTTCCTCTCTCTCTCTCTCCCTCTCTCTCTCTCCCCCATTCATGTCCCCTCACTCATTCTTTCCTCACGTTTCCTCGTTGTGTCTACAAATCTTATGGAAGCAATACCTTTCTTAAACGTCGAGTGTTTTTCCATTGACGAATGAATCTGGTTGACCACGTGCCTCAAGAAAAAGTTTGCTATGCGGCTAATACCAATATTTTAAGCGTGATGTGAGTAAATGCAAATTGCTAAATACAAGAGGGAAAATGGATGATAATGGAATTTGTCCTTAATGTAGCCATGGAGACCACTTTCGCGATCGATGATATAAGGGTTATGCATGTATAAACACACACACACACACACACACACACACACACATACACACACACAATACACACATAAAAAAACACACGTATATACTTTCTAAGCACAATTTACACATCAATACACCTCGGAAGATACGGTATATGTGGATTTAGGTTGAACATCACAGTCACGTGAGTTCTTTTGTTTCCAACCTGCAATATTTTGGGGGGGGGGGGAGGGAGGGTAACCTCATAACTTAAAGCAAGTTGAGAATATATAATATTGAATTTCTTCTCCTTTGATATATCTATTCGCTATTCATTGCAAATATATACGCAAAATATATTTATGGCTATTTGTGTGTGTGTGTGTGTATGTTTGTGTCTGTTTGTGTACGCGCATGGGTGCATATATCGAGTGAAAAGACAATATCTTATTACAGGGATAAGCTTAAAGCCGCCAACACTGATATCGACGCGAACTCTGTCCTGAAACATTCTTGATGAGATGATGCATTGAGATATTGATAAATATGTAATAATGAAATATAGCATATATTTTATAATACGTGTGAAACTCATATGACAACTGTATATACCTCGGGGCATTTGCCTATATTGACCTTGGGATGCTCCGAAATTGAATGGCTAATGTGGGGGAGGGGGGGAGGGGGAGGAGGGGCGAATTATATATATATTATCATGTATAGAGCAAGTAGCAATGTCAACCAGCTCTGCACTAACGAGCATTTAATATTCCGGTTAAAAGCTACGAACGAAGCTCATGATCTAACTCTCGAGAACGGTGTAAAAACTGAAAGTAACCTTGAAATAACAACTCGGTTGTGTTCCATTACATCGTAACCTTTGCCGTCTATTATACATTCTCGAATCCGAAGAGGAAATGGCATCTTCATCGTGGATTTAACAACCTGACATTTCGCTAGTTGAAAGAATCTGACGACGTGCTCCGAATGCCATAATATTTCCTCAAAGAAAACACAAAAACGGCGCAATATCTTAAAAGGAATATCACCAAACCTTGTGAAATCGACTCCCTGAGAAGACCTCTTCAGCACTCGCCATCATAGGAAACCTGGAATATGCCCTTTATTATTTACAATATCTTCTTCTTGCGTAACAACATCAGCGTATTCAATTTATTGATTTTATACACGCACAGCAGCTACCAGTTCGGGTAGAGATCTGTTTCGAGGAGGAGGGGAATGAGGTTGAGCATGGGGTTCCCTACGACGCCCATTACTTTGAAACTATAACTGTATTGAAGGCCATCTTACACATACAAACACACTCACCGAAGGGCGCGCGTATTTTGAAATCATAATTCTTGTTGTTAAGATGGGAAAACATTTTCTACAGTGTAAGTATTGACGAACTACTGGCGTGGATATGACTTGTAACGGAATCGTTTTTTATTATCTTTTTTTTCCTCTTCTGCAAATATTTCTCCATCTCCTTCTTTCCGCCACACACACTACATTATTCTGAATACTCTCATGCGAAGTACGTCTCGCTGTCCTTCTCCTCTTTCCAAAACGAAGAGATCTTCTTGCCACGGTGTGAAACTTCCCACCCCTCCTCCTGATACATAACAGAAAGGCCGTGTGTTTTTTAGAAAGGAGGGTGTGTTTCACCAATAAGCCTTAGAATATCGAGCATTTGTCTACAAGCAACCAAAGCAGAAGGAATAGAGTGCCAAACACCAATAACTACCTATTGTTGTGGGCGAATTTGTGCTCATGTACTCTGTGTATGTTTTGTGTCTGTGTTGTTGTTATATACTACAGATTGGGGGTCACTCTACCAATTCAAGTTTACGCAAAAATTTTCGTGCACGTTCTGATTCTGCAATAATTTCCTTGATTCATGAGGTAAAATGCGGTCAATCAGTTGTTTTAGTGTTGTCCGATAACATCGATAATGGGGTCCCTCTTTAGGGATATGAATCGTGACATTAACGACGCAAACCTTAAAGATAGGATTACTATCCATCATTTTTTGCAATATGGCGAGAGGCGAGCACGATTTCGCATCAGTGGCTGATGGGGGAAACATCGGGGAAAAGCATTTTCTTTTTTAAGTCATCAGAGCGTGCAAGTATTGGCTGCTGCTGATATAGTGATGATGATGATGATGATTCGTACACTTCTCCGACTTGTACGTTCTGATGAATTGCCGAAGCTTTTGAATGCGTGAGGATGCCTGTGGTTGATATCGTAGTTTTTATATCTGTACTGTGCGTGCAGTATGTGGCGTGATTGCGCAATTCGCTGTTGCTGGGTCCATAGTACCAGAAAGATTTTATCGTCTTTATGATCTTGTGCAGCATATGCCAGCTCCTCTTCTATCACCTTTCGAAAAGCGTGCCTACAACAGCCAACGGTATTAGCGTTTGGCAGCAGTAGGGAGTGTTTCTCATTCTTTCTAATCAATCCGTGCACTCATGCGTATGCTAAGTGCTTACTCCTCTTGCTCGACAGTCTTTTCTTTCCCCTCGGCTGCCTTGGCGTTGCTAGCAAGCTTCTCTCGGAAACGTTGATCTTCTTGTTCTGTTAGAGTAAATATCTCCTGCGAGTATAAAAATACGAGCAAGGTAGTGTGTGAAAAGAATTATCCGGTGTTTTTTGTTTCAGTTTTCTTGGGATATGGAAAGTGTTCTTCTTTCAATCAAATTAGTGGAGATCATAATTACAGGAACGGGACAAGGAAGCTCGAATTCATGCTCTTCTTCAGCGTCGCTGTGTTTTTTCGAGTCAGACGTTGGCTCTGTTTCTTCGCCAATGCGAAGGATTCGTGACAGAGATCGGAACATGCCTATACAACACCAGCATGGGACTTAGAAGTCAGCTAATGCGACCGTATTGTGGAGTAGTACGGGTATTTTTGAGAAAGAGCAGTCCCACCCCACAGAAAAGAAGTCTTCGTTCTCCTTCCTTAACCCTGCGAATTAGAGATGGGTTTTGAAACCGTGTTTTTGTAAAAACTCATATGGTTTTTAACCTACGACAAGGATTGTGACGATATTTTCTTTGTAAAAAGAGGAATGCAATGGAAAGAGAGAACCCATGGCATAGAACCAAGTGCGACAATGTAAGTTCCTATGAAATCCATAAAAGTGCGCTCCCGAACAAAAGCAACAATTGGCTTGGAGTCGACCGGATGGGGTTTTTTGGTCGGTAAAAATGTTGGTTTTCTTAACCGGAGAAACATCCCAAATATGCATATTTTCGAAGAAGGCAAATTGCGAACAGCGACTGTAAGGCCGACTACCTGATATCGCAGATTTTCGTAATTTTAGAAATTATTTTAAGCCGCATTTATCCTATTTATTGTCGCCTCAAATGTAGCAGAGCTCACCGACACTACACACCCCCAACGAAGCACAGCTGTGACCCCCCTACCTCCTCCCTCCCTGTCCCTGGGCCTCTTCTTCGAAGTAACTTTCAACGTCTTTCACCAATTTAAACCGATTACTGACGTAATGTTTACATGCCATGCTCCTATCATCGGGTTGTGTTTGAAGGCTACATCGTGAAAGTCACATCTCACACTAGATCAGCCTCACTGCCAGCCTCCCTCGGAAGAAGAGAAAATGATTTCGATCGGAGCCACAGCGTTGACTTTCCTAGACCGCGCAACGAAGGTAGATCAAGGGAGGATGGGAGGTGTGGAAAAGGTGGAAAATGGTCCTGTGAGAATGCCTTCCTCGATTTCTGTAATTTGCCGGGAACTTTTAAAAGTCGAGAGACCGGCAACCCATTCTTGTGTTGAAGGTGACTGGAATGGCCACAAACATCAAGTCGTGGGTCAAGGATATGCTTCCGACACAGCACAAGGTATTGTATAGTATTAAGTCACAACAGGGGTGATTCATTCAGAAGAACACATGCGTGCTGCTATGCCTACAGCTTGCGGCCATGTAAGCGTATGAAAGCGACTACGATGGTATATATATTCGTTTTGTGCTTTTTCATGGAATGATTTAGGAGGTGAGATTGCTTCTTGGGCGGCTGTGCTGCCGTATAGATGCTATCACTCGCCCGCTACAGTACTGCTGGCTATGGGCCACAGGTAGAACAACAATAATATACCTTGAGTTAGCTAATATTACACAAATATATATATATATATATATATATATATATATATATATATATATATATATAGTATGTATATATATATATATATATATATATATATATATATATGTATATCTGTGTGTCATAGTGAGTAGTAGTGTGAGCGCGCGAGTGAGAGTGTGTATGCGAGCGCGCGCGCGCGCGAGAGGCA
>ADNK01001575.1:0-61850 GCA_000320545.1 Bigelowiella natans CCMP2755
ATCCTCCCCCCGCGCCAGTTTTTTTTAAGATTTTAACGAGGTCGTCATGTCCTCCTTTTTCTGCGATTTCTAAAGCATTGCCAGTGTGGGAGGCAACATTCACATCCTATGAAAGTGAAACCGGAAGAAATTTATGATAGCAGAATTTAGGTAACCCCCCCCCCCCCCCGTCCTCCTCTCGTAATACCGTCCTTCTTTCAAAGCTTGATGTAAAGAATTCGCAGCGTGTGCGCATGTATAGTTTTGCTCTAAGTCAACTACAGCATGCATAGTTTTCGCTCATAGTCAATTAACTAAAATTAAAAGATGCGGCGCGCTAGAATGTTACACTCATGTACAGCGTCAATATGATCTACATACCGCGCTCGAGTCGCAAAGAAGCTCGACAATTGTGTTGTGCCCTTTCCTCACAGCCCAGATTAAGCCAGTTTGCCCCAGATCGTCGGTTTCATTCAAATCTGCATCATTGTTTACGATGTCCCTCACGGTATCTATCTTACCTGGAAAACGCATTAATTGCAATTACTTCGCAATGCAATCTTCATTTTGTTAAAATCTGTACATGGCAAGGTTCATTGTTCGTTTGGATGTTAGTTGTATTGAGCTAGAGTCCGACCCTCTTTGCATGCCTCGATCAAGGACATGTTTGCACGGAACGGTCTCGATTAGACGACGACTTCAGTATCCGCGCCTTTTGAAGGATGAGGAGGAAGGAATAAAAATTACACAACTGTACCCAATTTATCAACCAAATCTGGAAATCATCTTAGGACAAGAAGAATACTTGCGGGAAAAGGATCTGGGAAGAGGGGGAGCGGGGATGAATGTTGCTTCCAAATTAATTAAAATCGCAATATTTTACATACGACAATCAATTTATGTTGTCGCAGGCATATATTTCATTTGGTTGTTTAATTCGGCGTTTGGTTTCTGCGACAACAGAGGTTTTCTCTACAGGCTGAGATTCCCGGAAAATCTTCCCGTGAATAGAAAACCTGCCTTGCCCAACACGCAAGTGTAGAATGTCTAAATATATTTCCGGCTTCAAATATTGCCCAGATGGAGTTCCGGAACTATCGCAGCATTAGCTTAAAATCCATAAGGTTTTGACTCTGCGACAAGCAATAGTCGAAAATTAGACGCCAGTGAGAAGCGGAAGACTGAAACCAGAAATGAAACGTCCTCGCGTGCATTTGCGGGTCGGCCATTGTAGCCCGTCTAGGGGGGATGGGGAGGTAAAGAGGGGAGCCACTCTCATACATGATAGACAACGATGGTATAATTGGCTTCTTGAAAGAAAGCGGGTTCTTTCCTTATCCTTTCGACACGTTTCAATGAACACCAGAGCGCATGAACGCATGAGCGCTGTGTGGGACTCGTGCGCAATCATCAAGCGTATAGTCGTATGGTCTTATTATTATATGTGCATTTGCTTAAGCTGAAACGTCATTGTTGTACAACCTCGCACGTAGCAGCTAGATATGGCACTTCATGGCACTCATCATCGATCACAGACAAATCCATTTCAGACATGCAACGCAACATGATCACATCTAGTGTGTCGTTGGGTACATGGTTGTACATACAAGCGACATATATGCGATATATAATGTATTGCATGTCTATCATTGCGTTGTGAAAATTGAATGATCCTAACGAGCTCCTGGTGCTAGCAGAGCAGCCAATTGACTAATAAGCAGATGAGGGCTTGCGCGCATGCATTCGTGACGCGTAAATTGCACAATCCCCGTTGTGCATTGAATAGTCGCTGGGCAATAAATGAACGCCTATCGTTATAGCTGATAAAAACATCAAAAACTTATAGTCTTTGATATCCAAACATGCTTAGTTGCATATGCGACAGTGCTAGCTACACACTTTTTTGGACACTATATGCCATTGCCATCTTTCATTCATGACAAATTACATTCGCGGTCATCTAGAACATCTCGTAAATATATAGATCTTATAATGACTTCTAAACTTGGTCGTCAGCATCTTGGCCACATCGACGCTGTGATTCAACACGGTTGTGAATGATGGGCCAAAATAAGCGAAATCTTAAAGTGAGCTCAGCGCTCTGAATACCTTCATCATATATTCATTAATTTCTATCTATTACACACGCAAACGAGGAGCATCGCCAACACTTCGTGGCAAGCCCTCTAACGGTTGACAAGGCTAACAATTTGTGCTATTCTACATTCCCAGCATCTTCGCGCTGCAGGCAGGTGTGTGTGTGTTAGTTTCAATTAGTGTTCATTCAATTCTTTTTTTGATGAAAAGAGGAAAAAACTGATTTATTTGCTTATTCGCGAGTTTCCGAGGGAAAACCCAATAGATCGCTTTGAGTGTGAAGTGCGGGCGGTCAATGGAACACCGTTCTTCGGATATGACAAATGCGTTCGACTTGTGCCTAATAACCAAACCACGCACACACACACACACACACACACACACACACATGTGTGTGTGTGTGTCCAAAGGTAAGAAAGAATATCGAAATCTGTTTTTTCCATCGGCGCTACGCATGCAGCAACGTTTTAGTTTTTGTATGAAAAAAAAAAAAGTCATCATCCTTACGTGAAGAAAGAGGAATTGAGTTGAGTGACGTGCCCGTTCTTAAACCGGTTCTTCGAGCAGTCGTCGGCCCCTTTACAATGCCGCTTGGGCTTGAATGTGTTCTTGCCGTTTGAGACCCCGAGCTGCCACCACCACCACTACCCCGCACAACACCAACAAAGTTATGCAATTGAGCTTGCTTGATGTAATCTGTTAGCGAGCGAGACGAATCTGGCTGCTGGTTGCTGACGACTTTGGCTGCATTCCCCCCCCCATTGATGCTTCTCTTTCTTGAGGACGAAGCGTTGGACGAGGACATGGCATAGTCGTGCTGCCGAACAGGCTGTATCTGCGGTAGGAGCACAAAGAAAGGTAGAGGAGCGAAGAACATGCATTCGTCATCACCTCACTATTTGCCGTCCATAAGTCAAAAGTATAAACGTGGTGTGGCGGAGAGAAAGAACTCCAAAACGCCTATGCCTAGCTAAAGGACAATCGATGCGAATGATACATTTTTGGAGGCCAAAAAGAGCGAAGACTCATTTCTTACCGAAGTGCGAGTAGAGACTGAAGGTGACGTGTTGCTACTTGTAAGCTGCGAAACTGCTCGTATACGCTGCGCAATGTTGCTTGATTCATCCCATTGAAAACCGCTTCCTTCATTAATGCTCGGCGGACTGAGGGAGACGTCGGGAATTGTGAATAATCTTGCTTGTTAATAGCACATACACGGCACTCTTCTGAGGCGCATCTACGAAAAAACCTCCTGCTTAAGTCGAGGGAATATAGAAATCCGTCTTTCCCACGTAATATGGGTTGGAGAGCTTAAATGAACGATAATTCTCGTCACAGAATTGAGTGGATTTGCGTCTGGACAAAGTTTATGAGGTTTCTCTATGCGACGTGCTCGTATACCTGTTGGGTCTATTTCCAACGCCCTCGCTCTCCATACTGCTACTCTTGAAAAACTTGGGACGCATCTTTGATGCGGAAGGGGCTTTTTTCTTGGCCTCCCACGCTCCTTTGGTGGTAACTGTAGCCTCCGGTGAAGAGCTACTGCTTTTTTTATTCGTGCCCTCCTAAACACACACACACACATACGCATGCTCTAATAATGAGAATAAATGAAGGTAAGCGATAAAGGGAAAAGGAGAGCTCCTCCTATCTCCACTCTTATCACCACCCCATCATGACCTTGTCCTCTTCAATTTCTCATTCATTTCAACTTCGCAATTTTTATTGTCATCATAGCTATTGCCATCAAAACTAGGGCTGATTTTGTGTTTATATGTGGAAAACCACCTTCAAAAGGCGCAGCTCCGCTTTCAACCCGATCATTTCTTTCTGTAATCGAGAATTCTCCACGCGCATGTACCTAACAACACCCCATCGTGAATCCGCGCCGCCGTCGCAACTGCCTTATTGTTTTAACTAGAGGCATCATATCGTGCGAGTGGCTCGAATATTGGAATAATACGACGGATGCAGCGGTGAGAGGTAGAGATGCTGTTTTGGGGGCACAAAAGAAAAATACACGTAATAATGCAGTAAAGGGAAATCTGCAAGCGTTGGTTTGCATCTTACTCGAGATTCACTTTCGCTTTCTCCGCAAATCTGACGGCAGCACCAAGTTGTCTGAAACCGGCAAGAAGTATAGAGTGCGTGAGTTCGCGACGTGTAGCACACACACACACACACACACACACACACACACACGCGCGCGCGCGCAGCGACGGCAAAAAGAGACGTCTCTTCATATCGCTTGGTTGTACTGAAATGGAGGCTGCCTTTAATACAACAAACTTCTCTATGCATTTTAGGAAGATGTCACCGACGACGGCGAGCACTATATGTGTAGATAATGACTAAGATCAAATGGTAATCTTCCGGAGGATGGTTACCGTTTAAGAGCCGACGACTCGCTAATCCGCCTTGTGCTGCCTTTGATGATCTTTCCGCGTGGTGATTGGGGCTGGCGCGGAGAAACCTTTCGACTAAATAAGCCCTGTAAAGCTTGTTCTACCCCACCCCCCCCTCCTCCACTTGCTCCATCTAAGTCCCCGGTCAGTGAGCTGGACCTTCAAGTACCAACAAACACATGCACACACACACACACACACACAAACATATATATATATATATATATATATATATATATTTAATATTACGTGAAATGAATTATGAATTCAATCGAACCTCTGATGAGAAGATGATGCCCTTGAGGAACTCTTAGAGCCCCCTCCCCCCCCACCCCCTCCCTTTAGCTTCCTAATCTGAGCGCGTTGGATCGCTATATCCGACTTGAGCTTCAGTACCAACCGCTTCTCGCGTATCCGCTCTCTCCGAATATCGTTCAATTCCTGCACACACACACACACACACACACATATATATATATATATATATATATATATATATTTGTATTTATAGATATATCACCACTTTCTTTGGTGGGAGTTTTTCCGTACCTCGAGGAGATGGGAGGGTTCCCCAACGACCTTCCTCCGCCATGTTTTGTTTGACTTGTCGCGCACTTTGGAGTTGCCAGCCTGGGCCTTGAGCGCATGATGCAGCGCTTTCATCTGAGATTCCATCTCATTTATTGCATCAGGTTGCTGGTGTACTAGCGAATCCATGTGCTCGTTCTTGAGGTGCTTGTTGTAGTATTTCTGTCGCGGGATTGGCCAAAGACTCAATCATATATATATATATATATATATATATATATATACATTTATAAATATATATTACACTATGTAATATATGAATAATATCTGTGTTGTAATATGTATGTAAAATACCGTCAATGATGACTGCCATTGTTCCATGGGTGTGTCTTCTACGAGCTTCCTCAACTTGTCCACGACATTCTGTAAAGCTCGTTGGGATGACTGGAATTTGTGCTCTGCACACACACACACACACACACACACACACACACAAAGATAAGGGAAGTAAGGCGGATATAAATAAATAAATATTTCAAAATATCTATCATATGTAATATATATATATATATATATATATATATTAGAGAGAGAGAGGGTGGGAGAGAGAAATCTTTTTATTTTCGAGCAGAATGAAACACTAAAGGCATAGTACCGAGCTGTTTGAATTGGATGGCTTTGGAAGCTATTGCATCCTTTTGCCCAGACCCTTGAAGCTCTAGCTGCATTTCGTGATTAGCTCGTGCTAGCACTTCCGCCTGAATTGTCATTTTAATTTATCGTAACGTTCTTTCATAGTACCACACAAATGCATTGTCATCTCCACGATCTATACTGCTGGTGTGCATCATTGGAATTCTTTTCAAATTTGAAGAAACACGCACCTGCATAGTGTTGATGGTCATTTTGAGCTCCTCCACCTTTGCATAGGGTTAGGAAAGGGGGGGGGGGGGGGGTTATCGTGATGATAGAGCGTACATCCAGATAATTCCAATGTGATATAATTGCGTCTTTTCCCTATATTTTAAAGTGTTTTGTATCTATATAAGATGCCTAGTCAGTGATCGTTTTGGATTATGCTGCCCAGTCATCTTAGAGTGATCTTCGTCGTTGTTTTCGCGTTGTTTTTGGACCCCCTTGTCCTCAATCTCACCTTTTCTCTGAGAGGCTTTTGCTGATCTTTCATCTGCCCGATTTGCTGCTCCAGAACCTTCTGGTACTCTCCTCGAATCTCAATCTTTTATTTGAAAACAACATCATGTTAAGGCAGATACAAGCTTCCCAAGGAATCGATGAACATGGAGAGCAATCGCCTGACCTGATTCTTAAGCATAGTCGTTTCCACAGCCGCCCTCGAGACCTTCTCTTCAAAGATCTTTATCGTCTTTTTTTCTTCCTTGACCTTTTTCTTTAGATGCTCGATTTCATGCCGTTGCTCTTGTATTTCCCTCCCTTTAGATATTGAAAGTACGTGACACATTTGCATTTGCATGCGACGCAATCGTCTTTCGGGGGGGATTTGGCATCTAGCTATGTGCTCTCAATATACAGTGTTCTTCCTCACGGTCTTTGTAGTCTTTCAAAGCAACCTAATCAATATTTCCAGGACTTCAAATTATGAAACACCGTAGAAACAAACAGGTAGTGCATGCGCACGATACAAATACGCGCGATCAAGTTTTTCCGTATGTCCAATGTATAAACACGATTAATCTTAAGATCTCATCATCACCTCATTGTGATGGATTTGGTTATCTCTCGCTCGAATCTGGTTCCCTGCTAGGAGGCTGTTCACAGTCGCCTTCTTCTCCATGCTCTTAATCGTTAAAAGATCTGGAAACATACAGCAGCGATAGCCGCAAGAGTCGGTGAGAAATCAGCCCCGCTTTGCATATATCGAAAAATAAGTCAAATGTTTTTTGTGCTCGTATCATTGATTTGTAGAACAGTTGGTGTGGCAGGAAAAGCTTCATCTTGCTCGTTTTCTAACGCTTTGAGTACTCAGGGCAGAAGGCATGATGGCTCGGATGATCGTATGTTAGATCCCAAATCACGAACAAATCACTATAAACTTCGTAGTCCAATGCACCCACGATTGCATATGTTATGTAAGGTATTACTTTTTTCTGCTAGCTGGTTATGCTCTTCCAGCTCTTGTCGCATGGTTTCATTAAACTGCTGAGTCTTCACCACCGCAGTTTGCCTTTGCTTTGATATCTGCTCTCGGAGCCTTGTGATGAGGAGGTCTTTATTCGAATGCTCCAATTTATTGGCAGCACGTTCTTTCTCCAACGTTGCTGCTGTCTCGTCAAGAGATTTCTTTTGTTCTGAGAGCACATAAAATCATACTGTCAGTACTGATACTTCAGCAGTGGGAATTCTCGCTCGTGTTATACGACAAGCGCTCAATACAGATACTGTGTAATTCTTTAATATAGAAGTTTGGTTGTTGCCTGCAAGGGCTTCGTCCTTTCGCAGCTCGAGTTCATCGCGGATATCGCGCAGTTTGATCCTCCATTCTTTTGTTATATCCTTGATTTCGGCCTCATTATCCTTCTCCATCTCTTGTTGGATAATCTATACAACAGAACATCCCCAGAATTCTGTTTTCAGTATGGAAAGAACCGGATGCGAGTGGAAGTGGCGAAGCAGCTCGCAGATAGATTACCTTATTTCGGAATTTTTCCTTCTCTTGCAGAGCCTGCATTTCCTGGATTAGCTGGTCCTTTTTCCTCAACAGCGAGCGCATCGCAGACTTCATTTCGCCGACTTTTTTTGCGTGATCATTGGAGAGCAGCTTCAGCGCGAAGTCTTTGTCGGTATTCATCTGTTTTCCAAAGGAAGCGGGAATAAGTGAGATTTCAAAGCAGACCAGATGCACACATTGCTAATAACACACTCGGATTCTAATCTGCTATATCCAACGAAGAATTGTTGCTGTAAACCTCTTTTATCTTATGTTCCATCATTTTTCCAAGGCCTTTCAGTTTTTCGAATCCGGTTCTCGTCATTTGAACAATATCTTTATCCCCCGTAAAGAGCTGAAACAGAGAGCGATTGGAGAAAAGGGAAAAATCACCAAACTACTTGCTTAGACATGGAAGAGCATGCCAAAATTCCGACCAACCACCCCCCTGTTATGGCACTTTTGGACAACGGAGGAACTATGGAAGTGTTGTTGGCTGTATCTAAACTCTGTTTGCGTCTGACACTACGTACACCACGCACAAGCATGCTGGGCAAATATGAAATTAGGTGTGAGTATATTCCTGTGTCATCTGTGCATGATTGTTACCTCTCTCTGGAATTTCCTCTGCATTATTCGCCGACGGCGTTGCTCCTGAAAGAAAAAGGAATAGAATCAAGTTCTCCCTTCGGTTTTTCTATCTCAATAAGTCAACTTTAGTCTCCCCGTCGGGCGCTGCAGCTTCTCCAGGCACCAACTTCATCAGCAACGTTTCAGGGTGTAGATGACCTCCTTCCATTCGAGGCAGGGAATCTTGAACGAACCATCCTAACGGAGTAGATTTATTCTCTCAGAATACGTCTTATGATACAGAAACTGTTACGCTATTTCTCAGAAGTCTATCCATGATAGAGTGCCAACTCAATCATTTTATCGCTTCGAAATCCCCTTCTACACGCCACGGACAAATTTAACACAACAATGCTCGATGATCTTGGTAGAGGTTGTGCTCTTATATGTAGCGTGTGAAGTCTCCCAACCTAGGCTCCCGACGTGCTTGAAACGCATCAAGCCCATTAATGTCATACCACCCTCCGACGATAAAGCAACAACTTTGCCAGAAACAGGAAACACTTTAATAGAAACAATCCCGCTCTTTGAGACCGGGAAACATGCATACGGCAGCACGACAAACGCCCTCTTTTCCATATCCAGCCGTGGTGGCCATTTGCATGCTACTACTTTACCGCACTGAAGCCAACAAAGACAGCAATGGTATGAGGAAAAAATGAGTATTTTATGACCCCAATTCTTCACGATCATCATCATCCTTTTTGCTTCTTCCGAACACTTGGAGCATACCCCCCCCGCTACCAAGGCGCATCATATACGGACAAAACGAATCCTCCCATCTGTTCCTATCCCCTTTGCCTACATTTGTTCCTAAGAGAAGCACGTCGCGGTGAGCTTCGATTGCAATGCACGTGAAGCGCAGATTGAAGTTTCTCTCCATTTCCAAAGGCAGGATAGTGACCCCACGTGCTACTCTGCTCTCTGCTAGTTCTCCCTCTACGGTGCTGCCTCCTGGGTTGTAGTAGGTAAAGCAAAGACGCAGTAACTATTCGCACCTTCTGACTGTACATGTACCGAGCATGGGAGATTTTTATAGAATAAAGTTGAAAGATGTTTTAGCCTTGAAATATCGTGATCCCCCCCCCTTTCTATTTGAAGATCTCTGGAGCGGCAGTGGCATCTCCTTCCCTCCATTTATTTTGTTCTTGCATGCGAATTCCAGCCCCCACATTCTTCATAGATGCTTACCTGTCATGGAGGGCTGTCGTGACCCAAGGAACGAACTTGATATACTATCCTGCTGCATCCCAATGTCTCCTCCTTTTACCATTGCACACACACACACACACACACACACACACACACACCAAGAGAGAGAGAGAGAGAGAGAGAGAGAGAGAGAAAGGCAAATGGTAAAATCCTTAAAGATGCCTATCGACGGCATTATATCACTCTACAAAAAGAACCAACGCTCAAAGAAACACCAGTGCCTTGAAGAACTAGCAGTCGCGAGTTAGACACATCCTCCCCAAAGGCCACGGCTCTGAAATTGTGTGAAGGATTCCCCATCCAGAAGTTCGGGTTGTCTACGACGACTTGCTTCATCTTATACTCCTTTGGAAACCATCGCACGATAAGGTACAATTGCGAACGTGCGGGTGTCAGAGCATGCACAGGTATTCATACTTCTGGATTTTAAAAATTAAAGGACGGTGATGTGGCTGCTGCCTCTCGATATATAGCCACATACTGTATGCGGGGCAAACACCGTTACGCCGAAATAACATATTTGCTCACGCGCAATTTCGTACATGATCACACAGGTGCGAGAAAGAGAGCGGGGGGGGGGGGGGGGTAGAGAGAGGGAAATAGAGAAGGAACTGCAACTGTCAAACGCAAAAGTCAAGTGAAATAAAACCAAAAACACATGCAGCGCCATCCCACCTTATCTTGGAAGATCTGCACGTAGGATCCCTTTCGAAAGTCGTAGGTGGCTACCACGCCCCCGCTACATACTCGTGTTAATAAGAGATCATCTTCAGAGAAGCACAGATCTTGGATATCTCCTGACTTATCGAGTTGGGGTAGCGCGACAACTGGAGAATGCCACAATGTGCTATACACAGTCGCCTTTTTCCCTCTTGCTGTCGCAAACAAATGCCCCCCGTTTGACCACCGAAGCACCTAAAAAAAACACAAGGCTCATTTCCAGCTGTTGTGCACGCATTCTAATGGAGGCTCGTAGCATGCTTCCCTCACGGGTACTATTTCTTGTTAAGAATGATACGTACGTGTGTGTGTGTGTGTGTGTGTGTGTGTGTGCATGTGCGTGTGTGTGTATGTGTGTGTTTCTGTGTCGGGGAAAGATCATAAGAATCCGTATTTAACCCACCACTTTCGTGAAACCATCCGACGTCGATACGTTGAACGTTGAAGTAAGGTGCAGACTGGGGTGTATGCCCCACACGATAGAGAACAACTACAAATAGTAGAGCGACGATGTTTTTCGAAAGGATCATGCGTGTCAGCATCAAAGGGCACTGAAATCGATAGTTTCCTCCAAACATAAAAAATAAATGACACTCATACTCGCTCAATTAGTTACATGGAAATAACCAAACACAAACACACACACACACACACACACATATATATATATATATATATATATATATATATATATATATATTTACATATTACTATCTTTGTATCATGTTCCCTTGGTTATGTCACATCTACTCTCTGCACTGTTATTCCACACAAGCCAATAGTCGAACAAAAGAACATTCTCTCTGCAGCAAGCACCACCTGCACGTTGCTGTGCGTCGCCACCAGCAGCTTGCTCCCATCAGGATGCAGAGATATATCTAAAATATCTGAAATCTGATGCAGACAAGGACCTAATGCAGCCACTCCGCCCTCTGCGCATCATTTGGAAAAACATCAATGATTTGCACGTCCCCCCCCCGCGCATATCCAAGCAGATGGTAGTAATTCGTCTAGAACACACCTTGTCTCAAATCCAACAGTGTGAGCCGGCCGGAATCCTCGTGATAGGCGACTAGTGATGCACTCTGATCCGAGGAGGTTACCCTTGATACCTTTTGGAGGTCGCGACCACACAAATACAATATCAAGGATAACAGCTCATCGTTGTGTATTCACAGAAAAACGCTCTGTTCTTGGAAAGGCGGTCAAGGGCAATTTGCCTCGAAATATTGAAGTGCTTAGCACGAATAAATTAGAAGTGAAGGTTTTTTTAAAAAAAAGTAATCAGGCGGTATTAGGAACTTCGATAACTGATATCGCGCAGCAAGGGCTCAACGGTTTCGAGCGGACTTTGAAACGAGCGTTTCGATTTTTGATTTCGTCATTAATTAGTGGAAAGAAGCATAGCATTGTGTCGCTAAAAGTGATATAGCACATTCGCTTTGCACCAAATTTCCGCGTAAACTGTGCTACTAAGATCTCTGTCGGTACCTTGGCTGTCTGGCCCGAAACCAATGTGAAATTTGCTATATGGGACTTCTTGTATTTGAGGGTCGTATTCAATACTTTGGATTTAAGAATCCCGAGACCCTTCATGTAAAACACGCGGAATATTATATATATATATATATATATATATATATATATGTGTGTGTGTGTGTGTGAGGGAGAGACAAAGAAAGAGAGAGAGAGAGAGAGAGAGAGAGGGCGAGGGAGAGAAGAGACTTCTACCGACATATAGTGTCACACAGATGTAATTGTACACAAGATCAGCGTCCAAACAGAATAAAAATACTAGCGTATTCAGTCAGATATTCCATAATAAACAAAAAGTCTTTACACAGAGCGAAGAATACTTCACGAACTCTATCTGACCTCAGCGTGAATAACGATAACATCGTTATCTTCCCCTGGCAACTCATAAGACTGGACTGTCAAAATTCGCTCGCCTTGAGCGCCGGCCGTTTTGACGTCAGTGAAATCGTACTTTATCTCCGTACTTGAGCGGCTGAACACGTACACCTTTCCCATAGAATCGCCGCCAACAATGCCTAAAATATTACTCGCTCGATTAGTTTCGTCGTGCATTGATCGGAGCCCATCGGCGCTTTCAATACAGCAATATTCCCACTGAATAGGGGGTGAATACCTGATCTACATGGGCAGAGCGACAACATCGGGGACATTTCGACAGATTTGTGATCAGAATAGCTGATGCTTTGCAAGATTGCCCGACTCTTCGAGGAAACGATGAGAAGTTCATGCTGACCGGGAAATATATAAACACGTTTAGTGACGCAAGCACGCACGCACGTATACGCACATGCGCGTAACGAAGTTTGTTAAACTCGATGAAAAAATGTTCATTTCCTAATCCACACACACGTTAATAGCGAAATCCTTCTTCGGATTTGAGTAACCATAAGTCCCCTCTCCAATGTAATGTGTTTTGTGTGAAAGAAAGCAGGAAAACTTCAGTATTTCAAACCATCTATGAGAACGCCCGCACTTCGTGCACAACGAATAAAACGATTTGGAATTACCATTTTGTGTTTGTTGTTTCACTACACACAATCTCTACACGACATTTCTGGCAAACTAAATCTAGCAACCCTCATTTTCAGTATTTATCTATATTCTCCTCACTTGGGTTGAGGCTGCAAGTATTTGAGGCATTAGATAGCAATGCGCTTGCACATTATAATGCTTGTCTTCGTTCCTTGTCCCGCAGATGCAGGTGCTCTCCATTTTGGATCCTAGCCGGATGGTTCTCCAAAACTTGTTTCCTGGAGAAGGGAAAAGCTTTTTATACACTTCAAACAAAGTACAGCTTTTCTGTCTAAATCGAAGATGATAATGCCTAACGTGTCACTCCAGGCTTGTCGATAACTCAGCTACGCATTTGCTTACCAGACGCGCACATCTCCAATGCATCCGTCGGATGAAACGTGATGTTTTCAATTATAGCATCGGTATAAATGCCAAGAAATTGAGGCTGATATGATGGAATACGCGTACCGAAAAAAAGGCATAATTGTGAATTCAATTGCCCTTTGTAATATTGCAGCTCTCGCTATTTCACTCTCTCTCTCTCTCTCTCTCTCTCTCTCTCTCTCTCTTCCTTCTCTCATTTTCGTGCAAGTATTTAGTCTTCCTTGAGTGTCTGTGTTTGACTGTATCTTTCTTATTCGCTTACCTTTTGATATTATGTATGCTCTCACATCACACACACACACACATATTTATATAAATATTATATATATATATATATATATATATATATATGGTATTAGCGCACTTCTTCTTGTTAACCTTCTTGCCTATAGCTACTGATTCGGTTCTCCATATAGCGATACGAGACTCATTCCGGCCTTCAAAGTAAATGGCAGCTCCGACATAGATGTTATTTGCAGATAAACATACAGAGTGGACCTGCGACACATTTTCGAATATTTTCATGTGAGGCTATCACGTATGTACTCAATACATATATATATATATATATATATATATATATTATATAATATCATAGAGAGCAAAGGAAGAGGCATATTGCGTATGTGTATGTGTGTGTTTTACTCTCATAAATTCTATAATTTCGAGATGAATCTTCCAATCAAAACACGCAATCATTGGCATATAAATGTGATAGAGTAAGAATGAAAAGAGACCTGGCCCTCGGGTATGGCCATTTCAAACATCACAGCTCCTGATTTCCAAGAACATGAATACTCAGTTCCATTTCCATATTCTAATCGACAAAGAAACAGACATATGGACAAGTGACGTTCTCCGCCCACCCACCCACCCGTGGCACGAGATATTAACGTCATCAAAGCGAACGGCGCGATTCCTTTTTGTCCTGCAAATAGCAACCATCCCAACATATCGATTACAACAAATGATCCAAGAAAATCAAACATGTACGAAATTCAATCGAAAAAGTAGATTTACTATATACCGCGCGCAGCTCCTTTCCTAAAACTTCAGTGTGCGCGTAACGAATTGGAAAAAAGGTTTTGATTGCGAACATAGCTGGTGGACCTTCTCGCTCCACAACAGCAATCATACTAGCTTGATACTGTTCTTCCTCGCTTTGACTATTTGACCTTACAATAGATCACGCGCTTGAGTCATTACGAGTCGGCAGAAGAACTTGCTCTCAAAGCCGCGTTGCATCTCTCGCGAAAATACTGACATGACTACGCTCTCAATTCGGCCACTTGCAGTTGTGATAATGGAAGTATTTGTTGTTGGTAAACGGTGCTTTTTCCCACCAAAAATTGCTTATAATTTCGTCAATCTTGCTATTTTGCTGCTTAAAAGTGCTATCGATCATTTATCGCTTACGTGCGTGTGCTTTTTCTATTCGCAGAGCTGGCTGGCGTTGATGCGTCTTCGTCGATATCTTGCTCTTCTGATGCCATTGACATGGGCGCGCATGCTAGCAGAGGCTGCTTTGTCGTACGGAAGATACGCTCTGCCTGTGTATTCAAAAGGGGAGACTTCGTCATAAACACAAACGAGGGCTTTATGTGCGATGACCCTGGTTCGTGGGTCCAAATGAGAAAACAATGCATAGGAGCAATGGAATGTTGTCGTATTGTACGGATGCATGCCTTGCAGCAAGCCTGGGTGTTTTTCGTATACTACTACTTTCATGCTAATATATAATATATATATATATATATATATATATATATGGAAATAGCTTTCGGTTCTCGCAGGGGGGCAAATCAAGAGCAGACAACAAAACTAGAAAAGCGCTTAAATGTTCCCTGTTGTATTTGCTACTAGCATTCTCTAGTCATCATGTCTTGAGATACTCTAAGATAAAGTGACTGGATGGAATAAATCACCTCCTTTGTGCTTCGAAGCGCCGCTATATGGCGACAAGTGGTGCGATTTTCCCGTTTTTCCTAGTTTTATTTTTTAATATTTACACACACACACACACACACACACACACGCATATATATGTATATATATATATATATATATATATATATATATATGGATTTTATTAGATTTTGGATCGTTCTTTGTATATGCAGGAAACATACTTCGATAGAGAAAATAATATGAGAGAGAGAAAGAGATGTGTATTTACCCAGAGTTGGCTTCCCGTGGTTAAAACGAATGAACACCGAGACGATAAGCAAAAAGTGTAGTCCGAATTGCCTGACAGCAACGCCACGCGGAGACAATTCATAATGTAATGATTATTCAATAGAAATCATCATAAAACAAGTATTTGTGTGCGCACACGCATGCTTTCTCGGCATAGGAGAGAGAGAGAGAGAGAGAGAGAGAGAGAGAGGGGTGGGAGGGGGGTACTAAGGAAAGATGGCGTTGAGAGAGGGGGGGACAGGTTAATTCGACTTACAAGGAGATGTCTGGGAGTGCGGATCTATATCACATTTCGTTCCTACAGGAGGGCGTCCAACGCATAGAAAAAATAAATTGCTTTAGCATACATTCACGCACATTTCCACGCACACAAACACACACACACACACACACACACGTTTCCAGACACACGCAATGAATTAATACACACAAACTCATAAACTCTGCGCACATTTTGTATTGTGGTTGTTTGTATGTATATGCGTGAATGTGTCAGATTTTCCCTCTGAGAAGATCATCACCTTCATTTTGAGTCATTGCAGCAGCCCTGTTCATTTTAAAGAATAGACAAAAGCGCACAATTACAAATTCGAAGAGGCCAAACTCTCCCAAACGCAAGAATGGCGAGGAAAATATCATCACTCTTCACTTACCAGTCCATATATTCGTTCTTCGTCTCCGCATTTCCACCAAAGCTCGCTTGCATGCTAGTATCGCTTGAAATCTTGGCTTTGAGTAACTCGTCTTTTCTGTGCTGAGAGCTGTCGATTTTCCCGGAGGAACCCGCTTTCGGAATCGCGCTTGTCCTGACATTGTTAGGAGATTCATCCGGTCATGTATATAACTTCCCTCTTCAAACTGACGAACTTTTGTTAGATTTTGGCCCAGAGAGGTCCATCTAAGCTGTAATCGCCTCGTATTTTTGGGTGTATTTTATGTGATTATCGTGTCTTAGTAAAGGCAGCAGCTTATATTCAGATTAAAAATCAAGCGTGAGTGCATAAATGAACTGATTGCGTTTCAGCATATAGTTCGTTGATTCCGCCGTTTTGTTTATTCATTGGCATTGGCGTTGTTTCTCTCGAGGACGTCAGCGCCAAGCCGAGAATTCAATTTCAATATGAAATGTTGTCCTCTGGCAAGTCCTAGTTTCCTATCTAATTTTGGCATTCTGGCAAAAGGGTGAGTGCGTACTTATTTAGCTGTTCGTTGCTTGGAGTTTCGGATTTCGAGTCGTAAAATGCTCGTCGCACAGCCGCTAGTGTTCCCATTCTAGTTTGATTCAAGTATTGTGTGTGTGCGTGCGTGTGTGTGTGTGTGTGTACGCATTCAAAAATCAAAATAAGATATAATTATGACAAATATTAGCAATTTTTATTTTTCACTGAAATTTAACGCCATATACCGGTCTCTAGCCCCGTTATTTGTATTTGCGTCCTTAACTTCTTCTCTTCTCTCCACCTTAGTCGCATTTAGAAATTCGTTTATTTTCAATCGAACTTTGGTAAAGCAATCCAATGTTTTCCCGATTAATAACATTTCAGGAGTTCTGGTGGAACTTAAAAATTGGGGAATCCCGTCGAGCAAACGGAAGGGCGTGTATTGCAATTTTTGGCTATGGCTAAGAGCTTTATGATATCAAGATTACGATTTTAGTATATGTCTTGCCTCTCAAGTATATTTGTCTGTTGCATATCGAATCAAAGTCAACATCATTGATATTGTCACCAGATCAATCCCCCAAGTCGATAAGGTGAATTCTCCTCCTCCTGTCGAGAGGAAAGAACCGTAATAAGCCATCAGTATTTTGGACAAGCCCAGTGTAGACTAATAGCTCGTGAGAAAGGAAAAACGGGGGTAGGTTGTGAAGAGAAAGTGAAAAAACCACGAACCGATATCATGCGCATAGTCAGCGTCACGATCCTCTTCATCTGTCTCTACTTCCTACTCATGGGAGAGGGCCAAAGTGAGAACTCCATCCGCGTTTCAACGTTAGTTGCGAGCATACGTGCACGTGTACGTGCCTCTGGGGCTGCTGCACGCATTCATAATTTTATGGAATCGGTAGGAAGGTAACCTGCCGAGCGTCGGTTGAAAATATCGTGTTCTCCAGGGAAGCCATCAAGTCCTGTGTATGGCCGATGGTGTCTGCCGTTAAATGCTAGTTCGTTGTCTTTTAACCTCGTGGCATATCTACGGAAATCAATGCCCTGGCTTCCTTTCTAGTCTCTAGTCTCCTGGTCTTTATTCTAACTTACTCACTAACCCCCACCCCTCAAACCTTCTTCCTTCACACCGGCTGCTACAGATGCAACTGCTCTCCCCACTCGGCCCGACCGTGTTGCTCGGAGCAACGACTCGCCTGAACAATTTGCCACGCATTCCAAGGTGCGACATGGTAAAAGGCCATGATTTTAGCAAAATCCCGTGGCGTTTTGTGTGGTTTCCTGCCATTTCAAAAGTCATTTGTAACGATCCAATGACTCTCGGCTGCGGCCATTGCAGAGAAAACATTAGGTGCGACAAGCACAGGATCATGATTTTTTCTAAATTTTTTTAGAGGTTTGGTTCAACAAAAAAACAAGGCTAGGTTTACAATTCGACAACAAAAGATGCATGTCGCAGGACATGAACATCGTTTCCTGCCAAAGGACCTCATCAAACTGCTGCACTGGCTGACCATTGTTGTGTTCGCTTGTCTCCCATGTGGTTCTTGCGCATGCAGGTTTGCATCAATGCTTTGTTCATTGTTCATTGTTCATTGTTCATTGTTCATTGTCGCAATTGCTGCCATTCAATTGTGTTGCACGTCTAGACGTGTTGCTGTCGTCACTTTCTTGCGCACACTTTTCTGGCTTTTGCTGACGTCGCAATTGTGACATCGTGGCTGGGAACACCTGCGAAAACGCAGCCCAAAGTGAACAAAATTGGTTGTTTAGTTGAACGTTCACACTCTTGCTAGCTTGGCACCTGTTTCAATTGCAACAAAAAACGAAGTGAACCGAAATGGCCTGCTAGCCTGATGCACAAGACTTGTCACTTTTTCGTCCTTTCAAACCGTCCTTCTCTAACTGTGGAGCCACTTCGTGTGACTCGTTCACTCGTTCGTTCACTGGCGGGCCACCGCGCAACTGCGATCGCACGCTGGCTACTAGGCTAGCTAGCTAGCTGGGCGCCTGTCTGCGATGATCGTCGAACGTGCAACGTTCCAGCAACAGTCGAACACATCGATGCACAACCACGCTAGCACGTCTAGACATGCCTAGATGCCATGACGCCATTGATACAATGACAGTTTGTGTAGGCAATGCTAGAATGCTAGAATGTTGGCGTGAAAACGGGGGGCACTGCTAGACTGATGGCATCTTACTAGCTAGCTAGCTAGCAGACATTGCACCATTGCATGTTCTGGCATTCTAGCATTGCACAATGAGATCGGCGCATTGGTGTCAGCCAGTGTCAGAGTGCTAGAGTGTTTCGTCAAGTAACACACTTGAGTGCGCCACTTTGCGATGCTGCACGCAACTCTCACGATGCGCATTGTGCGCATCACTGGCTAGCTGCGCACGTACTGCCATTTGACACAAGCTAGCAAGACACCAGCAATTCAAATGCGTTCGCTACACCGACACTCCGATGCAATTGATCTAAAAAAACGGGATATCTACTGCATGGCGACCACTGTCAGTGAAATTGGTACCCAACTGCAAGTCTGGGGAAATTATCTGCCCGCCAAGTGCAGATTCGTCTCGGAGTTCGATGCCTGGCGTGCCATGGTGCAGCATGCTGTCGCCACCAGTTCCACTAGCTGCGGCATCAAAGGGACCACTGAAACCGGGGAACTCGTCTTTCATGAGTATTTCAGCAAGTAGCTTCATTGCCGGCGTTCTAATAGTGTTGCAGGAAAAAACAGAGAAACACGCACGTCATCGTAGCAAATCATCGATTCAGTTTGGAAGGGGAAAATCGAAAACTAGTTTAAATATTCGTAACCTTTCCTTTAGTGTTATAATAAATGAGCATTTTGATTTTTGACTCGAAACAATAAACATAAGATTCAACTTATCAGGTACGTGTGGTCATTTGAGAAAGCTCCTCCGACCCTCGGATCATCGTACAGCATCTTCCGCCGTATTCTCTTGTTGCGTTTTTTTATCTCCTTGACTTCAAAGTCCTCGGTCTCGGAGTCGCTCTCCGAAGGGACGAACATCTTATTTTTGGCACAAAACCATATCAAATCACATATTGGTTCATCAAGGCAATATTTAATCAAATCAAATCACATATTGGTTCATTAAGGCAATATTTAATACAAGCCCGAAAACGTTGGCACCTCCGAAAAAAACATTATATAATTATAGAGATTTATATATCAGCAGCAGTTTCGAGAGATTGACTCTAATAATGAACCCTCCTCGCAACGGCACAGCGAACATTGGGAATTCAGAAGGAAAGGCATTGTCGCAAGATGAGTTCTATGAAATCTCGGAGAATATCGTATTCGTTTGCCGTATAGATCGGAGACTTCTGTACCAATTAAAGCCCACCTCCTTGAAAGTGTGATGATTCTTATCTTCATCTCCTTGTCTTTCCCCCCCTTCCCTCTCTCTCTCTCTCTCTCTCTCTCCCTCCCTCTCTCCCTCTCTCTCACCATGCTCCGTGGTTTATGATAGGAGATCAGGTCGTCACCCCCTATGATGTATGCTCGGTAGATCTGAGCCCATTGCTGTGGGCGGTCCTCCCGGTCTAAGGATAAAGATAAGCAAACAGTTTTATGGAATCGCCGTCCTTTGCTCATAAAGGAGGCAAGCGTGTTATAAAGACCGGTGCGCATACAAGCACACACGTGCACACGTAGCAGTACCAACGACGAGATGAGCCATGTTCATGATAGCCTCGATGCCGTTGGATACCTTTGTATTATAGCGTAATATAGGAATGTTTGACGCTATTATGGCGACGGGAGAGAACGACGCGTAGACCATAGATGCCAAATTCAACCCGAGGAATTATTCACTTTCGGGTGCGATTAGCGCACTAGCAATTTTGTTTTCCTATAATACACTCTCCCCCTCGCCTTCTCCAACTATATGACAACTGCTACTACTACTACTACTACTACTCCGATTACTCCTTACCCTTCCAAGAATGCAGTACTTTCCATCAAGAGGAGGTGTCGGTCCGAGAGTGATGTAAAACTGACGTTTCAATGATAGTAGCGTGCTTATTTGGACGATGAACCACGTGCATACGACAGACTTCATACATCGGTATCAGTGTGTGGAAGATACTTCCAGCCCCTCCTTAACGTGTTCATCCTCTTTCTCTCTCTCTCTCTCTCACTCTAATTCTCTCTCCCCCAAAATAGCCGACACTAATCCGTTTAAGGAAGCACCGAAACAACTATATCAATGCTATTATCAGCACGGCGACGTGCTGATCACTCGAATTACGCATCTTCTGAGGCAGAAGGCATCAACATGCAAACACCCACCTACCTGTGAATTGGGCTTTGAGCCGTCGTCAGACGCCATTCCTTCGGGAGAAATCGCATTTATGAGCCGCACACCAAACGCGCACGCACACGCCGCCGCGATTCGAAATGCATCATCCCCAGCCCTGCTTGAAACTACTCTTTACTAGGTAGCTCTAATGCCAGTCGCTGCCAAGACACGTACCGATGATTCCAGGGCCTGTGTGGCGCAGCTTAGGCTGGACCTCGTTGGGTATTCGCAAACCTTTTTGTTATGACGTGCAGTGACTAGTTAGTTGCAGATATGTGTCTATGCTCACACTCCCCGCCCTGTTTGCTTGTGGGTCCCACATATGCATAGAGCAGATCAAAAACACGCACACACGCACACACACACACACTCACACACACACACACACACACACGCATATGCACATGCATAAACAGCGATGGCTATTCTGAATAAAAAGAGTAGAAAACGACAAATGCACGACGAAGAACGACCTCTCAGTCTCCCCCCCTCTCCAGTGCCTGTGGGGTCCCCTCCCTTTTCGGATTTAATTTTACTCAATTTCGTATAAACATCCAAAGAGAGTTGCGTTGGGAGAATTCGAAACAATGTTCAGCATCTCGCGTCGGCAGCACGGCATCGCAAGAAAGTAGGTCATTCGGTAGTATTCGGTATGGTTTTTCGTTCTTACGATGTGCTTCTAACAGCAGCTACCTGGATGAGCCAATTGTGAATCTGATATGATACGAGGAATTGTTTGTGAAACAATGAACAAGACAATTAGAAGAGTGGTCAAATTTATTTCACACAGCAGCAGCATCTCCACTTCTCTCTCTCTTTCGCTCGCTCGCTCTCTTCCCTCACCCCTCCCCCCCCCCCTTATCGTTTGGGGTATATATACTCTCCTTATTCTACGATATACTGTCGCACCTTCCGATGAAACATCAACCCGTCATAGAACCCTGCACGAACCTGCAAATTCACTCATATCACGACCCAAAATACTATACACAGATATTACAACGCACACACACACACACACACACACACACACACACAAACACCATAATGTATATAATATATATATATATATATATATATATATATACACAATATATCTGACATCTATCAAGCGGATACTAACGACCTACGTCTACTTCTTTCACACAGAACTACTACTGCAACTACAAGTACTACTACTACTACTACTACTACTACTACTACCAGCGAAGCGAATACGTGAATACTTGCAGGAGCATAGCTGTAGTAGAGCTCCACGTCAAACGTCCCCTTGGTTGACACAACACGCACACACGCACACACACACACACACACAGAGAGAGAGAGAGAGAGAGAGAAATGGAAAGGGGGGTTCAATACAGGCTGAGAGGTGAAAAACGACTGTATTAGCAAAGTCCTACAAGGCTAGTATGCTTCACATATCATCCCGGTCTAACACAATAAATAGAGTCATATGCACATGATACGCACAGCTCAGATGCTGCAGCGAAGAACTCGCCATTAGTAAAAAGCAAAGCCATTCGAATTCACGCATTGTAGCAAACAATCGCACAATGGCAGCACAACGAGGGGCATGAAGCTGTTACGACTAGAATCAATTATCTAAGTCACTTCTACACTACTCACCAGCGAGGTCTCGAAACGTAAGTCCACCATCCGTATGCCCCTTGCCACACGCCCCCCCCTCATCTCGTCGTCTTCATCCAAATCTGTTTGCGCGCGCGTACACACACACACACACACACACACACACACACACGCACAGATATATATATATATATATATATATATATATATATATATAATGATGTATGTGCGTTTTTTATTTTTTAAGTGTGTTGTTTTCTCGTAATTTGAGTAACAGTACCATTTCGTATGATATTTCCATCCCCCCCCCCTCCCCCTCCAGCTTCAGCTGCCAAGTGCCGCTCTTCGTGCATCGCTATTTCTTGCAGTCTTTTTTCCTACGTTTGAAGGCAAAAGCATATCAGATCCAGGTCGCATTTGTATGCGAAATCAACAGCCCCCTCCCCCCCCAAGGGAAACATTTCGGCATGTCATCACACATCATAAAAATCATTATCAGTCATCACAGCACCTCTCTCTGTCGCCGCTCATCCTCATCAATCTTTTGCAAGTCCTGGTATGTTAGCAGAAGGAGGATGAGGAGATTACGAGTGTATTGGATACGAAGAAGGAAGGAAGGAAAAGCAACGACGGGGCTGCATGATCCAATAGCTCTCCGATTCTATTTTTGACCATTTTTACGAATCGAATAAGCAAACAGAAAACCAGAAGGAGGCGCTATGGGAGAGGAAGCAGCCTAGACATTTCCAATCGATATAGTTGCAGTGGTGATAGTAGTAATAGTGCTGATACTAATAGTAATAGTAGCAGTAATAGTAGTAGTATCACTAGTAGTATTAGAAATAGTGGAATTATCAGTGGCAATCAATATACCAGTAGGAGTTTGAAATGGGGTGACGCGACAGGGGCCGGATGCTCCTCCAGCCATTTCACCTTCTCCTCCTCACTTTATGTACATATATTCATTTAACGTCATAACAACAACAACGACAACGATAACGACAACAATAACAACAATACCAACAGTTGTAGAGTAACAACGAATTAAACGAAATCGTATTCAAATAGAAAGCGCAATATTTGTCCAGCTACACACCCCGTACGCTCTCTGTGGTGATACGCGGCGTATTTTCATGCGATCCCAAATAAGTAAAAGTAAGGTAGCCATTATCACCAGTATTCGATATTAAATGCAGCATTTTTATGGCTGCTGCTGTCCTACTATTATATATATATATATATATATATATATATATATATGTGTGTGTGTGTGTGTGTGTGTGTGTGATATGTAGATATTATATGCCCTTCTAATTAAATTGACCTGAGGTTGGGCGGTGGCACGGGTGGGAGGATGAATTCTTCAGGCGTATTTGGATTGAAGCTGCGGCCTACGATGCCTTGATAACACGCACAAACGCAAACACACAAACAAAGTAAGGAAAAATAAGATAAAGAAGAGAGCAGGCGAGGGGGGGGCGTGGGGGAGGGGGGGGTATAACTTCTACCGGAGTTCATTGCTACCTATATCATCCGAGTCTATTTCATCTCGAGGCAAATTAAACCTGTGATTGTGCTGAAATTCAACCTCAATCCCCATACTTGCTTTATACCCCCCCCCCCCCACCCTCTCTCTCTCTCTCTCTCTCTCTCTCTCTCTCTCTCTCGCCTTCTACCTCTTCCTGCTCTACCAACACACCTTTACACGCTCATACACATATACGCAACAGGCACAGCCAACCATGCCATTAGGCAATCCAACACGGGTATGCATGCAGAAGAATGGGATGCGAAATCTCTCCTCCATGACTGACTTTTCTTCCTCTTCAACGCCATAAGCGATGGCCTTGAGCTTCTCCCTTCTTTCATGTCGCTCGCGTAGGAACTCGGCCCTCTTTTTGGCCTCCGCAAATTGCCCAATGTTCATGAGGCTGTCATCGTTCTCAATTGCCTTCTCTAACGTCTCTAAGTCCGCTGTTTGTTTTTGACACACGAATATATGTGCGGGAGGAGGGGGGGGAAAGCATAAGAGGTCCTTAGAGGGGGAAACAATATGACCGGTAATTCTGAACTACTACTACGATACGCAGTAACTGCGCTGGGATGTTGGTAATTCGCTTCTTCTGGTCTTGTTGGCAGATGACAAATGGTGGTAGATGAAGTCGTGATAAATTCACCAAATAAATCAAGAAAGAAGTTGCTCTACAACAACTACATATGTGCTTCTTGCTACGAAAACCATATATCGTGTTGTTATTGTATAGTTTCGAGGTTTTCATTCAGTAGATGCTCATGTAAAGTTAACTAGGAGGCTGCTCGCGCGCGCGCGCGCGCGCGTGTGTGTGTGTGTGTGTATATGTGTTTAAGAGAGAGAGAGAGAGAGAGAGAGAGAGAGAGAGAAAGAGGATTCGAAACACACTTAGAACCGTTTTCAATATCGAGACCGTATTTCTCCTCGTTCGCTACTTTTATGGAAAGTTCTTTTAGCTTCGCATCCTCTTCTTCTGCTGTCAGTAGCCGTGGTTTTGGCAAGAATTTGCGTTTTTGCTGCAAGTCCAAAACCGAGCTTTCAACGCGCGCTTTTTCCTAGAAACGATGTACGATGTATGTGTTATTTGTAGATGTAATCGTCAGCCGCATTAGGAGAGCCACGCGGAATGCAAGCTT
The DNA here is from genome assembly GCA_000320545.1 of Bigelowiella natans CCMP2755. Taxonomy (NCBI): domain Eukaryota; phylum Cercozoa; class Chlorarachniophyceae; genus Bigelowiella; species Bigelowiella natans. The sequence goes on from ADNK01001575.1 coordinate 25,146, forward strand.
CGCGTAACTTTATATAGAACACTTCACAGACGAAAGGCAACTTGCTGTGCGAGCACGGTCACAGAATATCGCGTAATTAATAGCAGCAGTAACTAATCTCGTGCTTTCTTACATTGCTAAACTCTCTGCAGCAATATCAAACTTATCAGCATTGATTGCATCCTCGTCTTCTTGTCACCTGTTGGCGTTGCAGCTCAGCAGAAACAGCCTGAGTCTCTACCTGCCTCATCGCCCGACGGACCGTGTTAGGGTCAAAACGTGAATAATCAAGCCTAATCCCAACAACCAAAGTAAGCTTCATTTGATCGTTATCGTCCTCAAGCCTCACTTTAAGAAAAGAACCCCCAATGACCGAAGAAGTTCAAAGGAACGCCCTTCATTTCACGAATGAGTTTGGGAAGGGAGCAATAATCGAATTTGGGTGGCAGCCTGGTATTTTCAAAATCTCGAATGGAACAACTATTTTAAATCATAGAAAACAGAACATAGAAAGTAGAAAGTACTGGTGCCTTTGCACTCCTTACAGCAGTAATAGTAGTAGTAGTAGTAGTAGTAGTAGTGAGTAGAGTAGTTATATCGTAAGACTCCCACGGTACACGCCGTTGCAGCTACTGCTCCAATACGATCAAAACAAATCATCTCCACGGTACCGTCGCCGTTTTGAGCCTATTTGAGCGTCAGGTATATCGAAGAGGTCTCGTTTGCGGCCAAAAGAGTCATCGTAGGTGCGATCCATCTAAGACGATTCAAACAAGTCTGCTCAAATCCCTGTGGGGGGAGGGGGGGGCTGGGGAGTGAATGAACTGTGTCTCAAGCTGTTGTATTATCGTAGTGTATATAGCTGGCAGTGAAGTTTACGTCGTTGATAGGCCGGTCTTGGGTGATAAAGTGATCCATTAGCTGATTAGGGTTCATCCCCCCTGTCCCGAAATCGCCAGTGTCTGCCATTCCTGTGTTAAATAAATAAAATGTTGTAGACAAATACTCCAATTCCTTATTCAGTCGGATCCATTGCCAATGACCATTTCATGGGATGGGAAGCATAGTACATTCAGTGGTACACTGCCCCTTTCCGCGAACTATTATTTTCTCCAAATGCTAGGATGTATGTGCGTTTATTGAAGGTGCACACCCCCTCGGATGCGGAAAAATATTCGCCTTCTCGCCCTCCTTGGCTGGACATCAAGCCCGCCCCGCCCCGGTAGAGACGATTTTCTCCAGACGTTTTGCCGGTCCCCAGCTCTCGTAGCAACCTGAGTGCATCATCGTTATTTCTTCAACATAGAGATTTCTGAACATTGTACACCTTTTCCGCATTGAAGGAGGGAGAAAAAGCCCCGAATACCTATTAAATAACAATGAAAGGTGTTTGGTGACGCTGCATATGCAGCATTTGGCTGGATTCTCACCATCGCTACTAGCGGAAGCAGGAAGGGAGAGGTGCCCTCCATCGTAAGATCATCTGGGATATAGTATCAACATAATGAGTTCAATTTAGGATATTTTCTGCATAAATAATCTTACTTTTCAAATAAACGACATGTATTTCTCAATGTATTAGAAATTTAGCCATCTTCTCATAGACTCTCAAGTTTCCAATGGTAGTTTCAAGGATAAAAAAATTACCAGAACATAAAGGCCATTGGAAAACTGTTGCTGGTTTTTATCCTGACGCAGACTCTACTTCTCCAACCGTTTCTAATTAAAAAAATAGAATTAAATTATAACTTACGACATATATTTATCAGAATTTTCCTAATCGAAGTTGGTAAATAAAAGTTCCTCGTAGATCTATATCTCGTGGATTTAAATCTACATGTAAATGAATACATGCGACATGTACATGAAGACAAGAAATGTTAAAAACGAATCTTTCATGTCCGTGTTTCGGTCATTTCTCCGTATTCACCATTGCAATATTAAGGATTTTTCTCGTATTCTGGTAAATAGGAGCGGCGGAAAGTGCGACTACGTTGTCGATGCGTCTTCTCTTAATTTTTCAGAATTGTTATATTCTAAATATGAGAAACAGGAATGACATAAAAGAAGAAGAATTTTTTAATGAATTGAAATTACGACTCGAAAAAGTAAATGAATTCAAACAATTTTAGCCTTGATCTGTTATACTCAATAAACTATTTCATATATTCATATTCTGATATCCACAAATCAGAAAATATTTTGAAAAAGTAAAACGTACTTCTTTTTCCTTTTTAAGAGCGCTCAGAGTCCAAATTAAGGCATAACGAGGGGGAAACAGGTAATAAAACTTAGGCCAAATAACGTGTTATAAATCTTTGTCGCTCTCTAATAGTTGCCTACATTCTCGTCTTGTTAATGAAACCCCCTTCATCATTGAACACCCACGAGAAAAGTTTCCGCTCCATCCCCAATTTTTACAGCGCTTCCCCCTCTGGTAACTGCGTGAATCCCAGCGTCAAGGGGAATTCGTTTCGTTAGGGAATCAGAGGATTATATTAATATGTTGGGTTTCTAAGTCTGCATTGCGTTAATCGAAGTTGCCTTAATGTAGTACTGCAACATTACAGAGTGTAAACGACTTCTCTGAGGGAAAGGGTTTTAAATCAATAGCCGGGAGATTCCGGGCAAATACAAGCGATACGGAATGCAAACACAGCAGAATATTGTCCAAAATCACTTCAAATCGCAGGTGGTTCAACACTGCTTCCTTCTTCTATTAAAATCATTCCATCATTCCATCTGGTGTAATCATTTCGATCAGTCCAGAAATACTTCAGGGCAATAAAATGGCATTCTCAATGAAACAGTGCATGTTTTCCTTTTCCTCAGAACGACGAAAGGCAAAATTTCATGAACTTTGATTTCAACGTCGGCATGGCTGACCTGGTTACCACCTCGATTTCCAACCTTAAAAAAAATCAACAGCGAAGACTTTCATTACTTGATCGTTTCCATGTTTAGATTGGAATTTTAGCACCAATTTTTAGTAAGATACACCACACGACCATGGTTCCAGCCATATTTTCGTCAAACGCAGCGGTGTCCTGTCACTACTCCTGGCCTTCTGCTAAACAACGGCTTCGCCCCTTTCGCACCCCTCTTCCCACTTTCTACATTACTCTTTAGACTGAGGTCAGGCCTCGATGCAGCCGCTCGATGGACTTCGTGGCACTACATAAAAAGCAGTTGAATCACAACGAATCTGATAAGATCGTTGCTCAGAGAACGAAAGAGAGAGCTAACCTGAAGCGTAGTATTGGGGCGCAGGTACTAGTATGCAAAATATATCGGAACATGATAATATATTGACGAATCATACGCGTTGAAATTTCCTCTTCCTCCCCTACTTTCGTGACAATTTAAAGGTCGCTCAAATGATGTCTTGGGGGGACGAGATTCTTGCCCACCTCATCCGCACCACCGTCCAAAAAGTCATGCCTGAAAACTAGAAACGACGGCAAAGATGAAAAACAGGTCAGAATCGTTTATTCCTCAAGTCTGAACACATTCCAGAGGTTTGAGTTTCTCTCTCCTCCCATCAAACGTGCTTCTTCTACGTCCACAAAAACTAAAATGACACAATGAGAGGGATGAGTATCTGCGGAAAATGTCGTAACAACGCTTCCAGAGAGTTGAAGTGATGAGGGAACTCAAATTCACGGAAATAGGACAGTTATTGAAAATACGTATGATTGTTGTCTTTAAACTGATGCAAAAACCATCACCACCGGTGTCTTCGATTAAATTCCGGGAGTGGGGGGGATTTTGAATAGAGTAATACGTATGTATCATTATGACTAATACTTCTATTGTCAACTATCTATATCCTTAGAACCAAGGTAAACATACAGGAGTGAGCTTTAAAGATGACGACAAGTCAGCGAGTAGCAGCTCCAGAGAAAATAATGAGGGGACCACAGGAACGCCCATAAAACAACCTCTAAACGTAGACGAGAAGTCAGAAAATTCGTGCACTCCACGCACTATGTTTGGACGTCGTGGAAGGCCTATAAGTAGGTTAAAGAGCGCCATATCGTGTCCTGCAATAAATCGCAATGCCAACAAGGCATCGTTTGCCTTCAACGGTGGGGGCCTTGGGTTCGCCAACATAACAGATCAAGAGATCATGGAGGTAAAGACGGATGGCACGTCGCATGTCGCCTCGTAGTCAAGTCTGGCTGCCATTGGAGTAGCAGAAGATGATTGCAACAATAGAGAAAGCACGTTTGACGAACTTGGAAAGCTATTTTTTTTTTAATTCAAGAGAACAGAAAATATTTAAAAAAGACAGAGAAATGTACCTACGTACTAAAGGCTAGATAACCCCCCCTCCCGACCCCACCCATGGTAGCCATCCCAACCTCAATCACGCTCCATTAATCGAGAGAACTCTTCTAAAATAAAGCATTAAACACAGATAGCGTAATATGAGAGAATATGGAAAAAAACTTTCCAGTGACAATACCATCATATGAAATGGCGCTTACAACATTGGTCATTAGCGACCCCTCCCCCCCCTCCAAATTTCTTCTCCATTCCTGTCCTTTCCTTTTTGATGATGCCCGTATTCTTTCAATGGGGCTTTACATCTTTAATTCAAGATAAAAGTGTATCCGAGAAGAGCATTGAATTGTTCAACAGCTCCTGCATACTCAAGTTTTTAATGAAGAACGGAAAGAAGGACGGATTTGAATGAGTGACAGATATAGAGCATTGTTACACTCATCTCAGTTATTAAAACGAGTACTGGGGAGAAGAAAGTAGTGTGATATCGAAATATACCACAGATTTTCCCGTCGTCAGTTAAAGTTCTGACTTAGAGGAATTGACAGCCATCGATACAGTACAGGTAACTGTTTATCGTCTGAATTCTGTGTTCAAGGCGATGTAGGCCGTCTTATGGGAAGTTTTACATTCTTTCCACAACTTCTACCCGCCCTTGCGCGAACCCACAATCACAAAGATTTGCAGGACATCTGCAGACTTTGATGAGTGATACATAGACATCTGTACTGTAATATATCATTTATTAGTGCCACATTCTTAGCATTGTATTAAAAAGATGCAGAGCATGCTAAGAGTGCATGATGCTGTGCGCAGAAAGCATTTGATGTAAGGTCGTTCTTTATGCTAGCATAGCAATGTGCTAATGTAAATACATAGCAGACACTAGGACATGCAGATGTGGCCATGCACACTGTCATCATGTGTGATTAAAATGTGTGCTGCACTTCGCATGGCTAGCTTGTAAGCTAGCTAGACACAGACGAATGCAAGCAACACATGAGGGAAATGAATTCGATCTGATGCTAGAGCTAGCTAGCTCGCACATGCTGGTGTGGGCAGTGCTAGAGTGCTAGCTAGCTAGAGTGGCATGCTAGCATGACACTTTCTTCCTGTCATTCACTCTGATGACTGATCGATCGATTTTCTTTCTACGTACTGTCAGCGGTCTGGCCGCGCCACCCACGATCAAGGAGCTGTCGCAGCATGCGCACGTCCACTCGTGCTGCACGCTGCGCTGCGCACATGCGCATGGAAGTTCTCAGAACTTCCAGAATCTTCGAGAACATTCCGGAAGCTTCGAGAACCTTCCAGAAACACTCGAGAGAATTCGAGAGAATTCTGGAAGATTCGAGAATCTTCGCGAATGCGCCGGAACCCAATGCGCACATGCGTGCAGCGCAAGTCACAAGTCATCATCAGAATCCAAAAGCACACGAGACCGCGTGTTGACTTTCCAACATCAACAGCACAGTCCCGCGCACAAAAGCCAAACAGCTACCGCTAGTCCGCTAAAAGGTTATGAGCCTCAAGAGGACTTGCTAGAGAACCAACAAAGAAAAGAACCAAGCAAACCCCCCACCCCCCCCCTTCAGCTACATCCTTTCAGAAGAAGGAACTGAAAGCGACAACAGCATTCCCTCAGCCAATCTTCGGTCAAGCCTCCAAAGCACTGAAAACAAAGAAAACAGGAACGAAACAACATGTCAGAAAAGCAGATAGACTCCCTGCTGAAAAACTTCACCCTCAAGTACGATGGTAGCAACTACAAGCCCTACATGTACAAGCTAATGTCCGCCTTTGAAGCAGCGGATTTGGAATCATGCTTCAATGTCAACATAGAAACAGAAGGAAAGGTGACAGAAGTCAATGTACGCACCGACCCCGCTCACCGACGAGAAGTACTCAAGCTCTCTCAGGAGCAATTCGACATCCTCAACCCTAAACCCGAAGGAAGAGGATCACAAGAAAAGATAAACAAAAGAAAGAGAGGAAGATTCTTCCTCACTGCTACCCTTCCTGATAAATTCTTCGATCTACTCGAAGGAAAACCCAAAGACGTAGCAGTTACCTTAGCAGCCTTGCTGGAGAAGTACGAGCCTACCAATCCTGTAGCCGTCAGGAAACTTTATTCGAAGCTAAGTGATATAAACATGGGTCAGTACAATGGAGACTTCACGAAGTATCATTCTGACCTTGACTCGACGATCAGAAGACTTCGAGCACAGCACGAAGGATACTCCGACAATCAAGCTCTTACCACTCTACTTCGAGGACTTGTACCTAGAGAAAAATACGAGACTATAGTAACAGTCATTAACAACAAGAAAGATGTTACCTTCGACTCTGCAGTGGACATGATCCGCTCCCACATGAACTCCCGATCGTTAGATGACGGGCAGAAACCTTCAAAGAAACATGCAGGACACACCAGTGCAGAACACAAATACGTGAAGATGTACGATGGCTTGGAGAAAAGGCTAAATGAACTTACGGGTCAGCTGAAGACCTACAAGAGGAAATTCAACAAAGGAAAGAACAGATACAACAGCGAAGCATATCAAGACAATTCCAAGAAGCAAAAGAGAGAAGACTATTTCTTGAACTTAAAGAAAAGAACAAAATGCCATTACTGTGGCAAGAAAGGACATTGGGAAAAGGAATGCAGAAACAAGATGAGAGACGAAGGCAAGCAGAACAAAGGAAAACACTATTCTTTTATAGATCATGGCTCCCCTTCCCAAAGACCCTCTTACATTAATAAGATGGCACGCGACAATTCTTACCTGCACACGCTGAAGTACAACCATAAGCCTTTGATCCTTCTCGACAGCGGAGCCAACAACCACTTCTTCTGCGACCGCGACTTCTTCAACGAGTTGAAACCTATTCAACCACGATACATAGAAGTTGGCAAAGATGGGACAGGATTCTTTGTGGATTATGCAGGCGACGTCGAACTAACTACGAAAAACAAGCAAGGAAAGATGCATAAAATTGTTCTACAAGGAGCTTTGTACTCTGAAGAAGCTGCAGGCAATGTGATTTCTCTAAACAGACTAGTTAAGAGTGGCAGCGAGTACAAAGGAACAAAACAAGGAATAAGCATTACCGCCAACGGAGAGGAATACGCGTTCGGGGACTTTCAAGACGACGGCCTATTTTATTTGAGATATAAACAAATAAACAAAAGTACAAAAACACAAAGATTTAAATCCTACCCAATGAAACAGCCATCTTCAATCAAGCACGCACATAACATCCTAGGGCACATCGCAGCGGATAAGATAAGAGACACCTATGCAGTTACAGAAGGTTTACCTTATTCCAAGACGATAAAAATACCAAAGAAGATCTTTTGCAAGGCCTGTGATGTAGCCAAAACAAAAAGATCTCCGATCTTTGATCCAAGCGCCCAAGAAAGGATGAAACAGCATCGGAATAAAGCAAAGATTGAGGACGATGCTGTCAAAAAGAAGCAAAAATGTGTACCTGTTATCCACAAGAAAAACCGGATGTGGAATAGAATTCACTCTGATGTAAAGACCATGCCTAACAGCATGGATGGTTACAAGTATTTCGTAATATTCGTACATGAAGGAACAAGGTGGGTTACCTTGGAGCTCATGAGAAAGAAAAGCGAAGTTACGCAGAAAACCATACAGTTCCTAAAGCACATCAGAAAGCTTCCAGGTTGTGGAAGCATAGACGAATTCAGATCGGATGGTGGAGGTGAATATATGAGCGCAAAGCTACATAGCTGGCTCACCTCCGAAGGAATAAAATGGGTTCCTAGCACCGCCCGAACACCTGAGCAAAATGGAATGTCCGAGCGTCACATACAGACTATCATGGCGAAAACAAGAGCTATGTTAGAACATGCACGCTTACCGGTCGGATACTGGTCCTACGCAGCTCAGACTGCAGCATATCTCCACAACGTCACCTCACATCGCAGCACACCTGGTAGAAAAACGCCTAAAGAACTACTGCACCATGAGCAACCAAATCTAAAGAATCTAACTACCTGGGGATGCATCGGAGTAAACCACATCGACAAGGAACTCCGACCTGCAGGTGGTATGGGTGCTAGAGGTGAATACGTACGTATGTTGGGATATGACGATAGATTTGGTACTTTTCTCGTCGCCACGAAGACGCTGAAAATTAGAAGAGTCCGTGTAACTAAATGGTACCACACAGTGTTTAAGTTTCCTTCGCTGAAGAGAAACAAAGTTAGTGATTCGGCTTTGGCGTACCTTTATCCAGAAGGTCCTGCCGACGCGGACGCCCCCGAACCATCCAGTGCAACTGACGAGTTGCCAGAGGATGGTGGGCCTGAAACAAAAGCAAAAAGTAAACCTCGAAGGTCGAATAGAGAAAATAGGGGAGTACCTGGTATTCGTTACGGAATACTTGGTAGCTATTACGACCGCCTGATGAACATAAAAGCTCCATCAGTACAAGAGATCGAGGACCTTCCTAAGACGTATGACGATGCAATCACAGGAGATGATAAGAAGCATTGGATACCTTCTACGGAAGAGGAACTGCACCAGCTTCGAAAACTTGGAACGTTTACGCTGGTAGTGCGACCTAAGGATACAAATTTAGTTACATCTAAATGGGTATTCAAGAAGAAAATAAATGTAGACTATACCATTCGGTATAAGTCAAGGCTGGTCGCGCGAGGGTTCACGCAGATCCCGGGAGAAGACTTCTTCTTCTCTTATTCCCCGACGTTGTCCCTAAATAGTTTTCGGATAATGTTAGCCATAGCATCTATCCTCAAGCTAAAACTACACGGGATAGATATACTTACAGCTTTCCTAACTGGAAAGATGGACTGTAAAGTACACATGGAAATACCTAAAGGGTGGAAGCCGAAGACACCTGAGGAAATCCGGCTATACAACAGTGGCCTTCCACTAGCCCTACTGGTAAACAAAAGCATTTATGGGCTGACACAAGCAAGTGCAATATTCAGCCTTACCTTGCTCGAGCATCTCAACGCCATTGGCTTCGTCCAGCTTTATTCCGATCCTTGCCTAATGATAATGCACAGACAAGGAAGAATCATCATATTGTCATGTTTCGTGGATGACATATGCATAGCATATCAAGATAAGAGAGACCTGGACTTTGTCATGAAGCGAATAGGCGACAAGTTTGAGTTTCGCGATGAAGGCGAGCTAAAGAAAACACTGGGCATAAGAGTTGGTAGCGACAATGAGGGAAACTATTGGATATCGCAGGAAGACTACCTCACCAGACTCGCCCAGAAGTATGATATCACGCCTACGAAAAGAGCAAAAACACCAATGATAACAGGATCGAAGTTAGACGAATACGAGGAGCATGATAAGGTGGATCAAAAGGCATACAGATCCATCATAGGAGCTGCAATGTATGCAGCTGTGGCTACTAGACCAGACATATGCTACACTCTATCTCGTCTAGCTTCCTACAGTCAAGATCCTAGAACTATACACTACATCGCTGCAGTACGCTTACTGCAGTATCTGGTCAATACAAAGGATAAAAGAATTACCTTTAAAGCAGCGTCCAAACCTGAGCTTAAAGCTTACGTCGATGCCTCCTGGAAAACCTGCAAGAAAACGGGTAAATCATACTCAGGATATTTCATATCGCTAAGCAACGCACCTGTTGTCTGGAAGAGCAACAAGCAAAAGGTCGTTGCTATGTCCAGTGGCGAGGCTGAGTACATAGCACTATCAGATATATGCAGAGAGTTAGTGTATGTCACTCAGTTACTACAGGAGTTAAAAATGAAAATACCGAACCCTGTACCTGTGTATTGTGACTCTCAAGCAGCTATCTCCATTGCAGCCAAGCCTGGATTCACACAGAAAGGCAAGAACATAAGGATAGAATATCACAATGTTCGTGATAACTATCAAACCAAGCAGATCTGCATAAACAAAATACCTGGGGAGGACAATCCCGCTGATATACTTACCAAGGCTCTACCAGGACCTAGCAACAAGAAACACTGTGATTTCTTGTTCCCTATATCATACAGAGAAAAACTAACCATCATGCTACAAGGCACCAGAAAAAGAAAAATAACTACAAAGACTCTACCTTACAAGCTCCCTCGCCTTGTCGGCCCCACGTCCGCTTAGTCGCCCTATGAAAGCCCCACGTCCATTTAGAAACCTACAACATATAAACATATAGGCTGCAAGGTTTTAATGGCACACATCTTTGTATGTGTGTACCTTTCCTTGCGTATCTTGCTATGGACTATATGCACAGTGTCTTCCAGACACTCTCGCTATCATGGGGGCGAATGTAGAATACGCTATAGATTTCTATATGATTGCACAGTGTCTTCCAGACACTGCACAATCATGGGGGCGGATATAATAATGAAGACGAGATACCTAGTGTATAACAAATACGAAGTCAAATATAAGGAGAGAACATGCAAAAGCTGTATACTACAAGATACCTACGAAGTTAACAAAAGGAAAAACGATCGCCTGGAGATCCACACAATTATCGGTATTATATTGGAAGTGGCGAGGCATCTGCTGTGGCTCCTATGTACAATGGCCACAATAAAGAAATGCAGAGACCGCAACAAAGCAGCATGGGTAATATAGCGATTTCTAAGGCACGTGAACTTGAGTCTCCATACAGGGTTAACGGATCGTCCACAGCATGACTACCAAGGAGGGCCTATTCACAAAGACAACCAAATAGTTACGCAGAGAAATGGCTATCACAGATCCAGGCCGGTCGAAGCGGTGAATATTCATTATGAGGAAGTTAGCGCCCCTTATGGTGCTCAGTGATGACTCATTATTATATAAATAATTCAATAACCGTCGTTATAGCTTTCCGGTAAGAGAATCCTCGCTCCCCCCTTCATGGAAGCAGGCAGAAGGGGAATCTATCACAATGAGGGTTCTGGCACAAAAGGTTATCATGGCAAGGACACCGATAGATCGAAATTGGCCGCACCTTATGAGACAAAATCGCGCCTACAGGGCGAAGCATACTTGGGGTCGAACGTTCGGGACCAGGCAAGAGCAGCGGTCCCTCAACAAAGCTTTGAGGGGGCTCCTCCACCCCCCCTTCCTCGTCATATCACTAACGAAACAGCTAGTATTAGCTTAGTCTCACAAAAACGCAGCAACAATCTGGAATCTTTCTGGAACTTTCATGGGCATCAGAAACAACCCTTCAAAGTAGACCGCCGTAGCCATCACAACGCAAACAGCAGCAGCAGTAGTGACAGTGTAAGTGACAGAGATGGCATCAAACAGCAACGATCAAACCAGAAGGGTCGTGCTGCTCGTACTGCTGATGACGAAAAACAGAAGAAGAAGAAGAAGGAGGAAAGGACTACTTGCACTACCCACCTGTCTACCTACCTACCGAGCCTTGGTCAACACCGCATGTGGGTGCAGGTGACGAACGTAGGGCATTCCGGAATTTTTCTGGAATCTTTCTGGAAGTGCCCAGGGGATTCCAGAATTTTTTCTGGAAGTGCACCAGTGTCGCAGAAAAATTCTTTTCTGGAAGCACACTGGTGTCGTTCAAAAAAATTAATTTTTTGGACAAGTCCCAGTTCGTACCGAAATGGTGGCACCTTGCCCAGTCAGGCAAGAATTTTTCCTGCCGATTTCGGAGTGCACCATGCCCATGGCACCTTGCCCAGTTGCAAGCCTGGGAATTTTGTGCCTCTGCACAGAGTTTTTGGGCGTCTGGTGGTGCGATGTTTGGTCGGCAAAACATTGCCAACCATTCGGACTCCGAAACCTTTGGGAATGGCGTCCATGTGCAGCACCGTGCAAAAGTTCTGTCACCATGGCAGAAATGGCACGTGCACATCAGCACTCTGATCGTGGTCACCACGTCCATGGGGGCGTGTCAGCGGTCTGGCCGCGCCACCCACGATCAAGGAGCTGTCGCAGCATGCGCACGTCCACTCGTGCTGCACGCTGCGCTGCGCACATGCGCATGGAAGTTCTCAGAACTTCCAGAATCTTCGAGAACATTCCGGAAGCTTCGAGAACCTTCCAGAAACACTCGAGAGAATTCGAGAGAATTCTGGAAGATTCGAGAATCTTCGCGAATGCGCCGGAACCCAATGCGCACATGCGTGCAGCGCAAGTCACAAGTCATCATCAGAATCCAAAAGCACACGAGACCGCGTGTTGACTTTCCAACATCAACAGCACAGTCCCGCGCACAAAAGCCAAACAGCTACCGCTAGTCCGCTAAAACGTACGTGAATGCAAATTACTTCACCGTGAAGATCATCACTGGATTCCCCAATTCCGCTCAGGTGCACGCCCACAGCGCACATGTGTGCTGTGTCTATTTGTCATGGGTGGAACACATGCAGCGAGCGTGCCTCCCTATGGAAATGGCTGTCAGTCATTTTTTAGCTCATTAGTACATCAATGGCGCAATGGTGTAGTCGTGCACCTTACGAAATGGAAACTTAAAAGTATTAATACCATTTCGGTGCTACTCGTTGCTGCTCCCTACACTTGCTTTCATACTGGATGTTGATCGTTGTGATCCAGAAGCCTCTAACAATGATGGTGTATTTTTCACTGGTTCGTCGTTATTTTCCGTGGACTCATCTTTGCTCATAGATTGAAGTGATGATGAGTTTTTGGATGCGTCGCTATTCAGTTGATTTGTGCAAATGTCCTCAACTTTGTCATTGGTTGTACTTTTTTCGTCAGAATCAACACTCTCATCCTTGAGTAGCGTTTTAAGTCTATCAACCTCATTCGTCAAGGAAACCACCTTAGTTTGCTGGGAAAGATGGAATGATTATTAGATCCTTGGAAATAAATTAAGGAAATGCATTAGTCGCATGCATGGCATGGAAGATCATTGGTTACATTTGCTTACCAGAAAGCTTGAATCATACCGGATTTTGTTCTTTTCTCTTATGGCGTCCTCAACTTCTCCCGTTGCAATAGCTAGCTGGGATCTCAATATCTCTAGCCTAAGTTCTAGCTGCTGGTTCTTTGAGCGTGCCTTCTTGTAGTTATCAGCCAAGCTTCTTTCATCTTTGAGTCGGTTTTTCCAATTTTTGTACATTTCCATCAATGCATACTTTGCATCTTTGTTGAGTATTTCGGGAAATGATGGAATCTTCACATCATCTGCAGACCGTGGTCTGTTGGCGATCTTCATTGCAAAAGTTTTTATTTCTTTCGTCATAGCAGCAACTTCAACAGAAAAGTTCACTTGTTTCCCAACCCTTTGGCTTGGCCTAGAGTGCGTTGGACTACTAGCCATGGACACCGGTTGAGTGTAGGCTGAGAACATGCTTGCTCTACTTGATCGTCTTGAATGCCTTGGGCTATTTGCGGGGGATCCGCGTGGACTTTCAATTCTTACATTCGAAGTGGTGAAGAACGATGTAGCTAAACACAAAAATGAATTTGTGACCCAACAAACATGTTAGTCGATCGTGACACTTGCAAGTTGAGCGAATGCTCTCACTGCTCACCGCTCATCGCAACGCGACGGACGGACAAAAATCAACGCAACGGTGCAACACAAGTGAAGCACGGAGCTCAAAAATTCTCAAAACTCAACAATCACATCGTGTGTGGGGTCGCCGACTGCTCATCTTCTTGTTCCTCATCGTCTAGGTTCTCGGAATCGCTCGCTCCGTGACAAGCTCAGACTCTCACTCTGGGAAGAACTCGCATTGGCAATTTCCACACAACGACAACCAGGAAAATCCAAAACGCACGGCATTTTGCCGGCTTTTTTCATGGCCGCTAAATTCAGCCAATGCTGTTCGATGTGTTGCAGCACAATGGGGTCAATTGTTCGACTAAAATCTCGGCTGGAACCAAATTTCATGATTTCACAAAATCATGGAGATTGCGACTCTCAACTTTCCCCTGAGCCAGCTGAGGTCTGCGGGCATGGTGATCAAGCTGGCAAGTCAATTTTCTAGGAACAGGTCTGGAGGCACAGTGACCTGTGCAGCGGCTACTTTGTGACTTTGTGCACTTTTCTGGACATGGGGAGTGATAATGTTGGCGAAGCAACTCTAAATCCTAAAGGATTGAAAGATATAGTCATATTAAATCATAAAGATGAAAAACAACCAACAAAACCAAAGGTTAGTGATGAAACTGTAGAAGCATTTATGAAGAATATTGATAATTATAAGGGACAAAATAGAGACATATTAATTAAACTTGGTCTTACTAAACCAGATGTTGAAGAAAAAGAACAATATAATAAACCATCTTGGTATAATAGATTTAAGGATATTGATAGTCATAACAACAACAATGATAGTCATAAAACAAAAACTATTAATATTTAACTTATTCATAATATTATCTTATAATCATAATAGTAATTATGATGATTATAAAAATATATTTATTGTGCTTTGTTTCCTAACTCTTCTAATTTCTTGAAAGGACAAAACGAACCGTTTTCACCAACTCCCAGAGATGACCGCAACCTTGCTAGCATGGGTCTCGTGTGCATGCACCAGCAGTGCAAACCCAGTTCTTCTTCGCTGGCTCGTTGGGTGGCGGGCCAATTGGAAGCGGAAACCAATGAATGAGCTGGCACGTTGCTTTCAGCTAGTCAAGTTCGATTCCAAAAAGAAACGAACGAACACTTGCGAGTTTGACGTTGTTCGTTGCGTCAAGTGCTGGCAGCTCCAGCAGAGCATGTCGCTGCGGCACAGCAAACAAGAACTGAGCCAAAGCATTGCTTCTTTCATTTCACTTTGTGCATCCCATTGTTCTCGCATTCCGCCAGCATTCCAACTAGCTAGTTGCCGAGTTGTGTGTTGCACTCAGTCAGCTTGCTGGCCGGACTGATCTGGTGGTGGACATGACAACGCAAACACTGCGTGCCAGCGTGCGGTGCAGATGATGCAGAGAGCTAGATGGTGCTAGAGCGCAGACCATTTGTAACTGCTAGACTGCGCAAAAAAATCGATCGCTGCACTAGAACAGCCATTGGTTCACTAGGTGGCTCCACTAGCTCCAGGCTTTGTTTTTCAATCTGCACTGACAGACTAGCAAAAGCACTCAAACTTGTCTGAATCGAAGCGCACATGTAAATGGCATGTGTCTAGATGTGACCACGTGCTAGCGTGGGTCATCTGGTGTCGTGTCAGCTTGCAAACTGTAGATGGAACAGATCAACGTGAAAACATGCCGAACACAGAGCATCCATGTTTTCGTCTCGGCAGCCCTAGAGTCGAAACTGAAACTAGCATGCAACACGACACAGACACGCCAAGCTAGCAAGTGCATGAACAACACAAGAGCATGGTATTGCTGTGTCTATTATGAGCACGAACATGACAGAGCTAGAGAGTACGGTGATCATTGCAATTCTATATTCGCGGGCGTAACAAACTTAGATGCGATGCAGGCATGCTAGCATGACACGTGTCTAGATGTGTGGAAACCCGATGAATATGCCTATCTTCCTAACAAGAACAATCACTTCTTTGCCATAGAAATGAGATCATCGATCGCAACAGGTTTCCACGCTCCGCCCCCCCCTGCTGCCGCTACGTGAACATATATCACTTGGCCCTTGATATAAATGTTGCAGCGGCCAAACAAGTACACGGGACTGCCGTCTCGATACCCTTTTTTGGGGTTTGGTAAGAACTCAACGCCAACTTTGGCAGCAAATCTCTCAAGCGCCTCCTTGAAGCTTGTTCCAGGTGCTGCTCCCCCGGCAGCCCGGGCCGCAGCCGCACGTAGCTGTTTGGCTTCGGCCTTTCTTCTTGAGGAGATCGCAGCAGCACTAGCGGCAGCTGCTGACCCCTCTCCTGCCAATGCGGCCTGTTCCCGAAGAGCCGCTTTCTGCTGTTGAAACTCGCCGGCTAGCGTCTTTAGAATAGGATCTAACGATTTGCCGGAAACAGCCGCTCCCATCAGCTCTAGACCGCGCTTTAGGTGCGTTTTGACAACTCTGTGCTTCAATAGAGCAGGGGGGAATAACCCTTTCCAGCCCTTGTACCACTTCGCTACCTCTTTGAATTTCTCCTTCTTCTTTTGGTCATTTTCAGCCGGTGCCTCGAGCCACGACTTCAGCGCCAATATCCACTTCGGAAAGAAGTCGTTGAGGAGCATGGAGTCGAGTGCGTGGTTGGGCAGAACATCGTTCCAGGCTACGATGGCAAGAAATAGGCTGGGGTCCTCCTTCTTTGGATTTACTGAGATTTTTGTTGCAAGCGCTCGCAGCTTTGGAAGGATAAAGCGAGCTAGGAACTCCCAAAGATCGCCCGTTTGCTTCCACAAATTCGTCCAGGGTTTGATGAGAATCAGCGCGGATTTGTCCTTCGCCTTCCATTGCCGCAAGGCCTGCCCCAGCTTACTCCTGACGGTGGTGAACATAGGTTCGAGGAGGTGTGGCGGGAGAATATCAAGCCATGGATGAACCCATTTATGCACTGGGAGAGGGTCCTTCGTCGGTTGCCACTGTGAAAGCTCTGACTTCAATCGAGGTGATACCACCTCCGTTAGCACGAACATGTACATGCTCCGAGGTAGGGCAGGGCGGATGTTATCGAGGAGGGAAATTGGTCCTTCAAACTGCCTCACAGGCGTTGTGGAGAGGGCAATTTGAATGGATGACATGACGCAGTCTTCCAGCAGTTCCTGGTATAGCTTTGCACTGTGGCCTGCGCCCCCGCCCTCTAACACTCGCCTCCACTGTCTAAGTAACGGCACGAGCTCCGCAGTCGTAATGGTGTTGGGGGAGGATCTTGCCTGGAATGGTTTCCATCTTTTCAGTGCCTTCTTTAAAGCTTCCGCTCCTAATGCATATGCTACGCGTGCAACACCATGCAACTTATATTCAAGCTCGTGTTTCTCACATAGGCTACTGAAGGCGTCAACCAGAATCTGAGCCGCACTGAGCGGCCACGTGCTCACCGAGGCGGTCTCTTCGGAGTCTTCTCGCGCCTTCTTGATGACATCGAGGAGGGACTCGAGATTCGCAGCTTCGGATTTCTGTTTTTCCACTCGCTGTGCCAGCTTCTCTCTCTGGTCCTCTAGCTTATCAACGGTCTTTTCTGCGGTCTTTTTCGCGGTGATGATTTTCCTCACTTCGCTCTCCGTGTGCTCGACCAGAGCATCCATATTCCATCGGAGTTCTGGTAATGTACTGGCAGAACCCGTAGGGGTCCATCCATCGCCCTCCCCGCCCATTCCTCCGCCGTCCTCTACAAGCTCTCCCACCTTGTTGAGGCTTGTGACTCTTACGTGAGGGCCACGCATATCGATGACCAGTTCTGGAGCCGCCCTCTGCTCCTCCTCATCCTCATGCTCCTTTCCAATCTCATCTACGCTCTTATACACGCGCTTTGTCTTTTTTTTACCATCGCGCTTCCAATTCTTACCTACTGCAGGGCGTCTTAATGCCTTTTTCCGACGTCGCTCCTGAGCAGCTCTTTCTTCTGCATCGTTGTCATCGTCCCCGCCATCCAACTCAGCCTGAGTCATATTCGCCCTCTCCTTGAACCCTCCATACCCCAGCCCCATCATCTGCGGTCTCTGTTTGGTTTTTACGGGATTCACAATACCGTTTCCATGTCGTCCAAGCGCGCCGCCTTTGTAGCCCATTTTCGCTAGCATACGCATACCGAGCCCGCCCGAGAGCTTCTGAAACGATGCGAACTCCTTATCGGTCTTCACCTTTTTAGGTTTCTTTTTCTGCTTATCCTTCCCCGATCGCGCTGCTTCTTCACGTTCCCGGCGCTCTTTCTCAACACGCCGTTTCCTCCTCAATTCTAATCGGGTCATGTTCGCCTCGTCTTGAGATGCGTCTGCGCCCTCCTCGTCCTCTTCCATAGCCTGTCGCCCATCCTCGCCACCTCGCTCATCCCCCTTATACTTGTTTGCTACATCCGCGGATTTGTAAAGATCTCCCCCGACAAAACTAACTGGCTTGGCAAGGCTCGCAGATTGCACTCGCTTGCTCCGCCGATTCTCTTCGAAGTTTCCAAACACACCGTATACAGCTTCCTCCTTTGTCTGCACCCTACTCTCGCGTTTCGATTCAGCGTAAAACTCACCATCAATCCACACACCACCTACATAGTCTTCTGACATCGTACTCGGCGGCAATCAAGCGTAACGATCTCGCAACCTAAGTTCACCACAATTTCCGTGTTGTGTTAGTACTCTGGCTTGCTCGATCTCCTCTTCCCGCTGCTCTTACCCAACCTATAATTACCCCTCACTATTATTTTTGTTGATGCGTCTTACAGTGTTGCAGATGGTCGTCGCCAGGCTTCGGAGTACCGTGCTATATCTGTGTGCTCGAGGTTGCGGAATCCTCCATCAAGCGCTGGTTTTCATCGGCGCGAGGAAGAACTCGAAAGCTTTCTAATAATTACATACGACATAATTTTTATGCTAAAAAGTATATAAATGCCAGGCGTTTGGAACAAGGAAAACAACGAGGGTTTAACCACAGAGACGGGTCTATTTGACCAGATAAAGCTTAGGTGGATGTTCCTTGTCGTTTCCCATGAAAATCACCTGGATTCATGAAATTTCGGAGAAAAGATATGATTTCTCAGACCGAGAAAGCCACGGTGCTTTGACAAAATCCGACCTTATCTTCAGGATTTAGCTTATAAAGGGATGTCGTATACTCTATAGGAGCTATATTATTTATTTTGGCTATGGAATTTGCCAATATCTATATCTCACGAGTTCTGTTGGATCTACCGGTTACGAAGCTTTTTATGTGGTAAGTGGAGCTGCTACGCTTGTGGCTCTAGTCTGCAGCATGTGCCATGCATTAAGCGCTCGGAGAAGTATCTTACGCGCCCCTTAGGGTCTCACATCTTCCAGCAATCAAAATTTTCTCTTTTGGTGGCATGATGCTATGATGGAGGCCAAATGCTTCCTTGTCGAACTTGTAATGTTTTTCAATCGGCGAAGTGGTGTCTTATAATTGTCCTCTAAATCGTCAACTTGCAGGGTCCTTGGCACGGTACGAACAAGCTGACATGTCAGTAAAGCTGCGAAAAGTTGATGAAGTGGGGGAGAAGATACAGGTTCGTGCTGATGTATGTTTGCTCGGTACACACTACCAAAAATGGCTGATTTTTCCGACTATGAAGGTACTGAGAAAAGTCAATGTTTTTCACTCCTTATTGTTTAGCATTCGGTGCGATCTACTGTTGGTGCAAGCTCCGAGGAAAAGAAAAAGCAGCCAGTGAATGCGCTTTGCGAGTCAGGCAAATTGCCCGATTTGTCGTTATCACAGTCCCCTTTCTTAAGGGGGAAAAAGTCTCACACACGACTGGAGAGAAGCAGGAGCGACACCCTAACAGAGGTGCTTTTGTATGTGGATAGATGTGATCGTGATTGTAACACGTAGTTCCTCTTCGAAACCTTAGAGTCAATATAAGATATTGTGGACGTACGACAAAAATGCTCCTACAAGACAGGTAAAAAGTCATTGCGATGGCTAGAAAACTGTTATAAATTGTTTCTCCCTAAATTTCCCCGAGCCACAGCATCAATAATTTACCCCAAATCTTGGAATTGCAATGGAAAATCCTTGAATTTACCATTGTTACACGAGATGCTCTAACTCTCTCCACTTCCCCGTTCGCTCCCCCCCCCCCCCTCATATAATTGCTTCAGGCGGAAAGGAGAAAAGCAAGAAAGCGAGAGAACGAATCGAGTGCATTGCAATGCTTTCATTGTGAGAAACGCTTCGGCCTCCAGAGGGTGGGACTAGAGCGTTAGGAAGCTTAACCCAAAATATTCGCCATTTAACACCGAAACCTATCGGTGTTTCTATATCTATCGTAGGCCCGTCGTTTATGCAAAGAATGCGACCGCCATATTTGCTTCAAATGCCAGGCTCCCAAAGGGTGGGTATATTGTGTCACAGTGGGAGAATGCGATTGATGATGCTCAATGAATTTTGTCCTCAATATCAAAGGATCGCTTATTTCTTCGCAAGCAACTTCACGATTCTAGCGCATATGTTCCTTCCCCTTGTGTGTTCCAATCGTTGTTCAGACAAATTTCTGACCACTCTGTATTATCCGAACCTACCCTCCCCCCTCCCTCTTTTATTTCAAAGGAAACTGTGTGTATCATGTCATATTCGATTGGAGCTACGGGTAGGTGTATATAGCAGAAGAGCTCTAGAGAGATGGGTTTTTAAAAATCAAATGGGAAAATGTCAGTGTGTGGCCCTTCCATGTGTGCCGCATATGTTCGCAAAAGCATATCTTTTGGGGGGTTGTATGCGCTCACTGTCATTCTTGTTTTCCTTCTTCTGTGCTCAATGTGAAAACACTCTTTCCGCGGGTGCGGTTCAAAGACCCACGGCAGCTCGGTTGGCCAAATAAAGGGGTAGTAGTAGTAGTAGTAGTAGTAGTAGTAGTAGTGAATAGTAGGAGGAGGAGGAGGAGTAGTAGTGTTTGAGCATCTAATATATTGTAGAGGTATAACAGGAACACAAATACTTAAACTCTTCGTTGCCTCGTTGATCTATACATACTAGCCTGCAATACTGCATTGTGGGAGATTCCATCACAGAGTCAGATTTGCATTATTTCATTTATTTTAAAGAAATTCTCGTCTCTTAGTGCAGATCATGGTTTGATTATCATCGCCATTATCAATTCCTATTATTTCCAAAGGTTCATAATACACTACTGCAATCGAGAGAAGCAAATAGCCGAGGACAGACGCAACGGTTTGGCCGATTTCATATCATTAGTAAAAAGCACAAATAAATGATGAGTAATGATGACAAAGACCCATCTGGCGGACCTAAAGGGGATAATAAGTGATTTTACAAACACCATCATCCTTTTGCGTTGATATATATATTGGAAATTGCTTTCTGGAGGCGATTTGATGATTTGTTGCCAATGTTGCCGTCAATGTTTGCCTCCCCCCTCTTCTCGGGTAAATCCCATGCCGACCGTCTACTTATCTTATGCCTCGCACAATGGGTTGGGTAGCATGGTAGAAGAATAGGTAGCGATTCTGTCATTTACTGGCTTCTCACTCTCTCCCCCCCCCCCCCCCCCCCCCCTTATCTGTTTTCTGCCTCGTCGTCGTCTTCGTTCTTAGCGCATAAGCAAATCTCCGAGCTCAAAAAGGAGTCTTCGCAAATGGGTAATACGATAACACCTACCCTCTCACAAACAGTAGCGTGCATATGTGCGTGTGTGCGCGTACGCATGTTGCTTTCAAAAGCGCTCGAAAGATGACTCTTTCTTATGTAGCTCTCGACGTGGAATCGCACAACTGTGAGCTAAAGAAATCTGTCGCGTCATTGAGGGATTTGCAGTAATAACACCTCTCCCCCCTCCTCTGCAACAACTGCTTGCCATACCAATCGTTATTCTATGTTGTTCTTTACCACTCTTTTTGAAATCAATTAAGTGCTTAAGAGCTCTTATTGTCCTAGAACACACACACACACACACACACACACACACATATATATATATATATATATATATATATATATATATACACTTAAATTTCACAATATATGACCGACAAGTGATACGTCAAGATGCCTCTTAACAGCGCTAGTAATTCGATGATCTCCCCCCTATGATGGCAAAATCGTATCGTTTTCCTTTCCAAATTACGAATCGCAAATAGCCAATCACCCCCCCCCCTTCACACCGTTGTCATAGCCAATCATCATCCCCATGACTTCTCCCCTCCGCCACCTCCTCTCAACTACAGCTCGCAAGTTGGATTCGTGGCAAATGTGCTCGTACCTGGCAATCCTAACAAGATGTGGGCATGGGTTCGGTACGGTAAGGACCCCATACCATCATAAGTGGGGAGGACGGTTATTTTTGGTTTTTTTGGGTGCATCCAATATGTTCAGGGAAAGTTTTTGTGGTGTTTCTTTTTATAACCCCGGGGGTTATGTTAAGCCATGAGGAAAAGGGATTAAGGAGTGAGTTGTGTTTTGGTTAAAAAGAGAGGGGTTTCTTCTTTTTGTCTTAATCACGCATAAACCTATCATCATCGTCAATTCGGCATCTTTCTCTCAACCCCCTCCTCCCCCCCCCCCCCCCCCTCCTTCGAAATGCATTATTATTGTTATTATATCTTAGCCGGCTGCTTGTATCGACTGATAAAGGCATTCTGTCACTAGTGCATCCAAATGGTAGTGGTAGTAGTAAGTAGTAGTAGTAAGTAGTAGTAGTAGTTGCAGGAATGTGCTCTCTATCCATACAAATACATATATATATATATATATATATATATATATATTGTGTGTGTGTGTGTAAGTGTGTGTGTGTGTGTATTATCATACTCGCCTAAGCATAATATAGAGAGTGGTGATGTTGTATCCATTGCCATGACGGTGTCTGCAAGACGGCAAAAGAAATCAAACAAACATCTAGTCGTGCAACTGAACATGCATTTCTCTGGATGGAGAGCATCACCACCACCACCACCACCACCACCACCACAATCATCATCATCATCGGTTTATATTAGGGCAGGATCTTTACTTTGCCCGACCCATCGACTGCGTAGCGTCTGTGCAAGGTTTTCTTCAGCTCTTGTTCTTCCATTGAGAAATAGAGCTCGATTCGATCATTCTTAGTACATGCGCCGAGTCCTTTTCCTCCTCCTCCTCCACCACCACCTCCTCCTTCTCGCCATCGTCATCGTTATCGGCCAAAGTTCTTATTGTTCGTCGTGATCGCTCTGTCCATCCTGCGTATCTTTGTAGTTGGGCGTGTGAGTGCTACTCTGGTATCTGAAGTAAAGAGCGCAGAGGATTTGGAAGGAAAGGTGCAGAGAGGGAGGGGGGGAGGGGGAGGGGGGGGGAGCGCTTCATCCAGAGCAATGCAATGCCATCAAAAATCTGTTTAGAAGTGTTTTGCAATTGAAATGATACTCTATCGTAACATAGGTGGGAGGAGGAGGAGGCGAAAAGGAGGCTATAGATGCAAACTCACCCATCAGTGACTCCAAAACAAAATTGGAGAACAAAGTCTCAGCAGCTCCAAAACCAAGCGACACACCACCTAACACAGATCATACGAATCCACACACCGCGGAGGTAAAGCAGGCTCGGTGTGATGATGATGATGATGATGATGATGATGGTGGTGGTGATGATGATAATTTAAGTGAATTAATGACGCTGCAGAAGAAACATAAGAACATAAGAGAGAGGACGATGCTCGAATGTTAAAGCAAATGCGTTTTGCTGTGTGATTACAACACACACACACACACACACATACGCATTCCATCGTTTATCAGGAGCAGATCAGCATAAAGACACTAGAAATTCGTTGGTCTCGAGACCCTGCGACCAACAAAGTAATCGGACAACGACAATATATATATATATATATATATATATATATATATATAAATATATAAATATATCAACGTGTGTGTGTGTGTGTAGATGTGTGAGTGGAGGAGGGGGGAGGGGAGGTTGAGCACCATTCAGAGACGTCTGTTTCTAATGATTTGCCTCTGCTACTACTACCACTAAAAACAATAGGAGCGCTATCCTATGACAAGACTAGTTGTTCTGCCGACGTATTCCAAGGGTGCGGTACCATTCATCCCACGCAAAAAGAAGAGTATTCAATGCGTATCTTGTCACCAGGGAATGCTTTTATGACTCGAGGAGGAAGGGGAGAGTTGTTAATGCCTGTTGTCCTCCTCTTTTTCTTATTCTCCCTCTTTTTCTCCTTCGGCGTCTTTTTCCATGCTGCTGCTCTTGGGGGCGATTTCCGGGCTCTCTCCTTTGCGTTTTTTATGCAGATGCGAGATCCCCGCAATGGTGCGGGGGGCCTGATTTTGATGTGAACTAATGAATGCACGCAGAAGAGGAAGGGGGGGGAGATTACGGAAGGAGAACGACTACCAGGGGGGGGGTGAGGAAGAGCAGAGTCGTCGCTGCTCATGCTAGCAGCAAGAATGCCGCCTCGGCATATGAGACTCCCAGCAGCCCGGATACCCCCCCACCTCCGCCGCCTCCTATAAATAACATGTTTCGGCCAGTAAGACCTTCTGATGAGGGGGGAACGACGACTTCTCAGGTTGATGATGTCGCTCATGTCAAGTCTCTATCATCATTTTCTGCCAATTGTTGGTGATATCAATATTATATATATATATATATATATATATATATATATATATATATGCGTGTGTGTGGAAATATGTCTAGAGGCGGGGGAGTTAAAGGGGGGATTTGGAGGTTGGGCGACGATGCATCGATTTAACATGGTATTCTGATCTTCCTCAGGCCCCTTCTTCCAATGGAAAGGATAACTACAACGACGAGACGTCCTCTCCGTCTAAAGATCCCCCCCCGCCTCCCCCCACTTCCCGTGCTTCCTTTATCAGCTCTTCGACCCCAGCCATAGAGTTAGTAAAGGAAAGACGGGATATTCCTCCCTCTCCAACGGGCATCGCTCCCCCCCCTCCCCCTGTAAGCCAAAACCGGGCTTCAATTACAGTTGCGGGGGGGACGTTAGATGAAACCCAAATAGCGGAAAGCAAGACTGGCAGTAGAATGAAAACAGTAGACGGCGAGGAAGATAATGCTCCTGTCTCGCCGGCCATCTCTCCTCCCCCCCCCCCCCCTCCGGCCGAAGCGACCGAGAGGGTGAAGGGCCAACACCGCCGCAAAAGCATTCAAGATAGAATATCCGAGACCGGACGCAGGATGACTCAAACCGGTGCTATCATAAGAGCTGTTTCTGCAAGTAGAAGGTAGGGGCGCTCTCCCCCTCCCACCCCCTCGCTGCCGCCATCAACGCCGCAAGAAGAAGAGGACAACATAAAAACAGAGATCGCACTCCGGAGGCGGCCAGCAGCAACCTTTCTTCTTCTTATTCTCGTACATTCTGCTTAATAAGGGCTTGTTGTTGTTGTTGTTTGTTGTTGTTGTTTGTTGTTCTCCCCGTGTTTCTCTGCAGGCATCGGCGATCCACTCTGCGAGAGTCCTGGGCCAGTTCTCCTCGCGGATCTCGGAAGAGGCGCGAGACGAAGGAGGGGGGGGTATGGCTAGATCGACATGAGGTAGAAATCATACTTCCGCGCTGATATGTGTCGTGAGAATGATTGCAGTACAGCAGCGGTCTCTCTCTCTCGCTCTCTCTCTTTCTCTGATTGCCCATGGATAATAAATAGCGACGAAAAACAATGAGATATTAAAAAATACGGATATTGCAAAATTTACAGGTGATTGCGTCGTTGAAAAATCAGCGACTCCGAGCTCTCGAAAACCTCAAAGCAGTAATACTTCTCAATAAATACTTAACAATCACACGCACTCACACACACACACACACACACACACACACACACATACGCACACTCACGGGAAAAGGAGGATGGTAGAGGAATGGTGGCGCATACAGCAGATGAACAGCCCCCTCCGGTTTCTTCCTTCCAAGGCAGCCGCTGCTTCGCTCACTGTAACAATAACAGGTCTGGAAGATGCGAGAAAGGATGAAGAAAGCTGTCAAGACAGCTGTTACGTGGGAGGTTCAGGAGCATGAGGTAGCAATACCACTCGCTAATGGTTCATGCGTATTGCGAATCATTGGTTCTTAGTGGGAAAGTGTGTGTGTGTGTGTGTGTGTGTGTGTGTGTATAAAGAGCGTAGAAATAGTTGATTTGATGTTTTGCGAGCTTAGCTGTCAGGAGCCATCATCATCATCATCAACAACATCAAACATCCCCCAAAATCGTCATCTTCAAAGGCCCATCTTCACATTTTATGGCATTTTGCCTTTAGGCATCATCGACTCACAGCCCGCACTGGTGGAAAATCAATACCCCGTGTGCACTGCTGGTAATACATAGCTTCAGCAGCTCATTCCGTTTGACCCCTCCCCCCACCCCATTGTAGTCGCGATTGTAAATCTGCGCAGATCATGCAGCATGGCTC
Organism: Bigelowiella natans CCMP2755; assembly: GCA_000320545.1. Classification (NCBI taxonomy): domain Eukaryota; phylum Cercozoa; class Chlorarachniophyceae; genus Bigelowiella; species Bigelowiella natans. Next base: position 51,363 of record ADNK01001575.1, read on the forward strand.
CTAAGTGATGCTTTGAATAAGACATCTTTTTTCGCCGTTTGTACGTGCGTTTTTCAGGAATTGCAATATCAGCGCATCTTTCAACTTTCCTGGGGATCCCTGTTATTACGCTGCAAAAGACTGGGCCGGTGGCATTAGGTGAAACAGAAGAGAAAAGCCAAGGGAAGGGGGGGGAGGGGGGGGTGTTGTGACGAAAATGCGTATAAAATATGTATATTTATACTATACATATGTATATATATATATATATATATATATATGCGATAATTACACTGTCGCAGGCATAGCAGATAGCAACTTGGCAAAGGCAATTGCACGTTCTGTCGGTCCCGATGAGTTTGCAGCGGAGGGACTTTTCTTCGAGTTATTCAGTGTGATGATGAGGGTAGTAACATATCATATCAAACGGCTGGCAGCAGCGTCAGATATTCATTACACGACGTTGTGATTCCCATCCGCCATTATATATATATATATATATATATATATATATTCATTGCAAATTGGGTTAGGTGCTAGACTCTCGATGGAAGTCAGTGAAGGCAACCTACTTCGATTTCAATCGGATTTTGGGGGAGCTCAGCGATGAACTGTCGGTCTTGTTAGACAAGAATCCGTACCATTTTTCCCACATAGTGAAGCAGCTTCTGGTTAAAGTGTAGAAGGCCATCTGTGTACATGTGAAAGGATATACGCATGCATAGTCGGTACCAGCTATATATATATTGAACCTATATATTGAGAACTTCGTGTGTTCGTGTGTGTGTGTGTGTGTATGTAGTGTGGTTATAGCAAAGATGTAGATAATTGTCAACTAGTAAGGGTATACTCGCTGCTGTGTTCCTTTTGTGCTACACACGTATTTAACGTAATAAGTAAAATATGACAACTTCGTGACAGACATTATTTGCACCCGCATGCCAACACATGGCATCATCGCGTTAAATTCAGCGTTTCATATGTTACATTAGTCGTGCAGCTACCAAATGCAGCAGCCTGTATAGCTCGCCTAGCGGCTGCGAAGAGTGGCCAGGATGATAGATAAGGATCTAGAGGATGACCATTGTATAATCATTGAAAAAAAATCATCGTTTCATTATACATCGTATTCGTCTTACATAACACGTATCATAGCTTAACATACTAGCATGGTCAGCAGTGGTGCATTGTGTGCGAGTGCGGCGGCTAGTAGGCACACAGGCGCAGCAGCTCCATGGAGCTACGCTAGCTACGATACGCTACGTAGCTAGGTAGGTAACGGGTATTATTACTTGTGGGTCATTCTAGCATTACGTTCATGCCTAGCTAGCTAGATGCGTGATCTAGTGCAGTCATGCACGTGTCACATGCGCACATGCAATGTCTCTGTTGCACACTTGGATCTTTTTGTATTTGCGCTGCATTTTTGTTCGTGTTCTAGTAGCTAGCGTCTCCAGGCACTATGGCCATTGGGGTAGTCCAGAAGTTCCCGAACGCTTTGGTGTGACAGTCACTGATGTTTTCGCCGCCGTTACAGAGTCGTACCACAGCAGTGCCTTGAGAAGCGGCGGGCGACTCGAACGGGTCTGCCCCGAGGTAAGTCATGGCCGGTTCTGGTCCGATCCAACGAAGGTTACGGAATTTCCTACAGAGCGCTTTACCGCGTATTCGTGTCTTGAGGTCATTCGCCAAACAGTCGGGGTTTTTACCCGAGAGGCAAGCTCCAGCTAGAAAGTAGTCGGGCGGGCATGTTTGATCCCAAGGATTGTTTTGATGGTTCTTTGAGTCAGGACGATCGATCCATTTCTCGTCGATCTTATTGTCGATTCCACTGGGGAGTTTAGAGCAAGTAAGGAACCCACTTACTGGCTTCCGTTTGCTGTCACTCGGGTTTACACAGCTAAGGTCTTTACCCGAAGCACACCCCGCTATAGCTACATATCCTTCGGGACAAACTCCTAAACCTCCCTGTGGTACAGAAACATACTTACGGTCTGACGCTGACTTCCAATCCGGAATATTTCCTTTGAATTCGTTACAATTATCTCCACCCCATCCAGGGTTACATACGCATTTTGCGTCCTTCAGTGTTCCGTTGTCATTACATTTGTTTGAAGCGGTGAGCCGACAGCCTAATTTATTGTACCCCTGTTTGCCATCTACACAACTTTCGCAATTTGATCCTGTGTAATTAGTAAAACATTCACAGACACCATCGTCGTTCTTTTGCCCTTTTCCACTACAAGGATTTACATGAGTTTGGTGTTTATTATCGCTACCCGAACCTGACCCAGATCCAGAACTTGATGAACTTGATCCAGAACTTGAACCAGAACTTGATCCAGAACTTGATCCAGAACTTGAACCAGAAGCAGAACCTGGGATGCGGGTATTCTGGGGCTTACTTGAGTTTTTCTTACCGGAATTCCACCATAGGAAAATACCAATAAGAGAAATGGCCAATAGCACGATGATGATCGCTTAGTCTCTCGAAACGCGCACGGTTGGCCGTCGAGAAGATCCCCGCGCAGAAGAAGTTGCTCCAGGAGCAGCTCCAGAAGAAGATCGAGGCGATCGGTGAGAGTGAAGGGTCCGCGGAGACCCGCAAGAAGCTGGAGAACCGTTATGGCCGGAAGATCTCCCGATGTGACCGCATCGCCCAAAAATTCGAAGCCGGTCCCAAACTGACAATCAACTCATCCGACTGGCAGTTCCTGAACAAGATGAGGCAGACAAAGAAGACGCCGTCAGGGTACATGCTTTTCGCACAAAGCATCCGCGCTCGCATCAAAGAGGAAAACCCGAACTCGACCTTTGGGGACATCGGGAGGTTGATAGGCATACACTCAGAAGGTGAATTTTTTTTTGGGGCTGGATCCCGGCCTCTTAGAACTAAAATGATACCTAGTATCATTCTAATGTACGCATCCAAATCTGTGAGTAATTCACGGGAAAAGGAGGCATTTCTTCTTAAGGAAGTAGGTTTTATTGCCCTTTTGCAAAAGGGTGGTAAGGTCGCTAGTACACAACTAAACTTCCAACCATCTAGCCGCAGTAAAATGCAGTTGGCTGTGAGATCACCACTGACATGTGGAGGCGGCAGTAATACTCGCCGAGTTCCGGCGCGCGCGGGCACCTACGTCCTTGCCGGGTGTAACACGCGCACCGTCGAGGCTTCCCCGCGATCCTGACGAGTTTTTTGGTCTTAGTTTCATTTGCGATATCTTTCTTGAGTTCGTCCACGCTGAACTCGTCATCGCTGTCACTGAAGTACATCTCAGAGCTCTTTTTCTCGCTTTCAGCCTGAACGATGGCATCCTCGCTTAGTTACCAGTACGACCGTATCGGCAGTTCTCCGTCATCTTCTAATAACATTCTGGTAGAGTATAGTTACGACTCGGAACTCTCTCTGCTCGAAGGGTTCCGTGATCATATAGTAGCGACTGACCCGGTAAGCGTATAATACCCTTCCCAAATGCAGTTTCTGAAAATACTTGTGTATGGTAGGACCTAATCACGGCGTACAACTCGGACTCATTCGACTGGCCGTTTCTCGGCAAACGTTTCGATTATTTACGAGGAAAGGAATATCTCTCGCGTTTCCCGTTTTTCTCACGACTGATTCTTCACGAAAACGAGATCCAGGAGCAAGAATTTAGTTCAGGGGCTTTTGGGAGCTCCGTAAGTTATCGTTATAAGATGCCAGGAAGAGTAGGAGTCGACCTCTACCCTTACCTGAAACGCAACTTCAAATTCCGGAGCTACAAACTGAACGAGGTGTCCAAAGAACTTTTAGGTCGCCAGAAAGTAGATCTACCGATAAAGGATATGTTTTCGCACTTCAAGAGCAGGGACCCCGCTCGTCTAAAGGAGATTCACCGGTATTGCCTAATGGATACACTTCTCCCTCTCGATATATGGCAGTCGCAATGCATCCTTGAATCTATCATAGAAATGGCGCGCGTCACCTACGTCTTCCCAAAAGGGACCCAGAAAGTCTGGTTCGAGTTTGCCCGGTTCTGCTCGAAAGCCGATACGGCCGAGACTATCGTACGCCTGGCCATCGAGCTCGAAGACCCTGTAAGGGTCGAAGACCTTACGGATATCTTCGCGCATTCGCGCTAACGAGCACCGACCACCGGTGAAGATTTCGCCGGGGTGGCGCGGTACAAGCTCCAGTCCGTTCGGCGATACCGAAACGTCCTGTTCTTCCGCGTGCCGTGCATGGTGAACTCGAGCGCCTGCCACAATCTCCCATCGTGTCCAATCCTTGCCCAGGTTACACGTTGGGCCTCCTGGCTTCATCGCCGGGAAAGCGTCGGCTACCAGCTGAGAACACAAGATTCTGAAACCCTCGGTGTTCTCTTCCTTTTGGATCTGATCGAACAGGTCTTCTTTGGCTCGATCGAATGGTCGGAGAGACTTCAGTACAGGGTGGTACAGCCGTTCGGGGAGAAAATACTCTCTCATAGTTTCGAATGGGGTCACTTGGAACTGGATCACTTTCATTTTAATGTGTGAGTGAGGAAAAGTATTTTATAAACGTCCGGATGAAATTCGTAAACAGTGACGCGAACGATTGGAAGAATTGTAGGAAATTGTTCATTTTGTTTGTTTGTCTGACAGACAAAAAAGAAAAGAAAAAACTTTTTTAGTGGCCATTTTTTCTAAATTGTAGCATTTTGTTTGCACTCTATTCTTGCCCAGCCATGTCCTGAATCATTGTCGACGACGACAACGATACCATTTTTTCTTGCGAAATATAATCAGCAATATCCTTCATTTAGCATGTTAAGACACAAGCATCTTCCTATTTATTCAATGAAAAAAGGATGATTATTTTTCTCCGCCGATATTTTATTTATTTTTTGGTCAGATATTGATTACGACATGATAATTTCGGTTGTTCCTAACAATAAATGACATTTATCATCAACGACAGCTAATAATACTCTTTTCTTGTATGAAAACCCTGGCAGGGTCTCGCCTGTTTTTCCAACACTCTATTGGCTTGTTAAGTTTCCTCGCTTCTTTCTCAATGTAGTCACGTTCCTATTGTTGAAACTTTCCCTCTTGTTGTCCTTTGTTCCTGCCTCCTTCCCTTAGATTCCTCCTACACCTGGAATCATATATTTGTTTATTATATAACTGTTCAATTTTTTTTTTGGTTTAATCGATATGAAATAGCACGGCCTCACTTGCTTTTACCCTTCTCCTCCCTGTCCATTTCTCCTTCGAACCCCAAAGAGGACAAACTCGTTTACTCAACAACATCTGGCATTTCTTGAAAAGAATACTAATTCATAATTCCTAAGTAACAATGAAGATGATCTACGGGCTGCTGATGGTAGTCGCGACGACCTCGGCAATCAGGTCTCCGGTGTCGAAGAAGGTGACAATCGCTTTAGGCAACACATTCCAGAAAGTGCCTAAAGCCAAGCTAAAAAAAGCACGCAACGGTAAAGCCAAGCAATGGGATTACACGTTGTATGTGAAGCAGCTCAACGGCGAAGCTGGTGCAGTCAGCAAAGTCATGTTCTATCCGGACATAATTGAAAACACCTACAAGCCTGCTTCATACCTAGGGGAGAAGACCAACAACGGCAAGATGTTTTCCACGAGGCATGATTGCTGGGGACGGTCGCTAGCCAGTGCGCATGTCACCTTGAAAGATGGCTCAGTCCACAAACTCAAGAAGGCGATTCGCATGCGTGAGAAGAATGATCTTGTTTTCAATTTGGAGTACACAGAGTCTAAGAAGAAGAAGAAGCCTGCCAAAAAGTCTGTCAAGAAGCTACATCGCCTCATGTCAAATCGAAAATTTGGCGTTGAAGTCGAATTTGTATCAAAGTTAGCACAAAAAAGGGTCCTTTGCGATGCAGTAGAAAGAGCGACCTCCACGCCTTGCTTGGATCGCGGCTACGACAAAAAGACGACGAAGGCATGGAAAATTGTGCCGGATGAATCGATCTCGGCAGGCTTTGAGATTGTAAGCCCCATTCTGAGTGGGGAAAAGGGCCTCAGGGAACTTGGCGATGCCATGGATGCCATAGAAAGCTGCGACGGCGTCTTTGTGTCGGATACATGTGGCTTGCACGTGCACATTGACATGACTGGCGTCGAGTTTAAAATGCTCAAGCGCATCTGCCAAAATTGGATAAAGTACGAGACAGGAATAGACTTAATGCTGGAGAAGCAACGCAGCAACGAAGCGGAGAATGAATACTGCCTAAGTGTTCGCGAGAACATGAAGTTCAGAGAGCTCTGGAATGATGACGCAATTCGTCTTATCGGCGAGGCTAAAAACGTAAACGCACTTGCGAAAATGATGAACGCCCACCCTGAGAACAGACAGAGATACTTCAAGCTAAACCTGCAGAACTGTGTATCGAAAAAAAGAAATACCCTCGAGTTTCGTGCTCATGAGGGCACGGTTGATGCGAAGGCAGCAAAAAACTGGGTGCGTTTTCTAATTGCATTCGTACAAATGTCGATCCAAAGCCCGACGCCGAAACCCTTTTCCGACAATGCTAATAAGAAAGACGTGTTCAATCACCTTTTGACGCACTTCATTCCGGAACACAACCCACCACTGCTCGACTATTACACTGACTTTTGCAACAATTGTTGGTACTGACACACAGCCGGAACTAGAAAATTAGAATGTTTCAAAAAACAACTTGTAAGTATAATCGATCATGGAGATTCTGCATCCATTTAGTACTACCACATGTGTAGTGCTAGAGTGGTTATGAGTGCTGTTTTTGCCGTCAGAGAAGCACATGATCCATTGTCATCATGAAGTATTACAACATTTGTCTCTTATTTGCGTACACGCGCTTTGGTGTGACTGCCAGTACCATGACTACTAAAACGCATCGATCTGTATGTAGCCCCATGAGGCCACAGAGCGCACTGGGTCCAAAACACACATGTTCCCAGTCAGCTGAAAAGGAATCAAGAACTGCTGCGCGCATTGCACGACATCATCGGCCTAACGAGGATGCATTCTCATGCATGAAACACATTGTGGCAGAAACCAATGGATGCAACATCAGCGCTGTAGCCGCCACATTGCACAGCTACATCAGGATGACCATTGAAAAGATTTGATCAATTCATCACATCCGTCTCACTACACCACATGTGTGCATGTGCACATGTGTGCATCTGAAGGCAAAGTTTTTGGTCGCAATGAGTAGTAGTAGTGACTACAGGCAGCAAATGATGGAGGAGGCGGGATTCCACCAGGCCCAAATGATGGAGGAGGCGGGATTCCACCAGGCACAAATGATGGAGGAGGCGGGATTCCACCAGGCACAAATGATGGAGGAGGCGGGATTCCACCAGGCACAAATGATGGAGGAGGCGGGGTTCCACCTCCTTTAGGGGTTTGATTCACATCTTGAATGGGAGGAGACTGGACTACAAATTGCGGAGGAGGCGGGATTTCAGCAGGTACTGTAGTAGACTGTGTTTTGTCCACACTGGGGGGAGACTGGACTACCGTATTTGCATCTTCTTTATTTTGTGTGATCTCGCTCGTCGCCGCAATTTGCGTATCTTGAGAACGATGAGTAGTTTCTTTGGTGGCGTCTACGCTCTTCGTGTTACTCCCGTCTACACTTTGTTGCTTTTCCTCTCCTTTGCCCTCTTCTCTCCCTTCTTGTTTATTGTTTTCTCTTTTGTCCTCCAGGCCTGCCACGGTGTTTTCCACCAATCTTGTATGGAATCCAGCAGCTCAGCGAACGAGTCGCTCTGCCCTTTGTGTATGGACAGAAAGCACATGTATGGAGTTGAACGCCGACAGCTAACCCGGAGCGGCTTGACACGCCGGTCAGTTTGAGTTCGCGAAATCGGACATCTCCTGGCCTAGACGCTGCGATGGTCATACCAATAGCGTTTGCGCCCTGAAAGGTTCCTTCTCGACCGCTAATGTCCAGGGAAGAGGGCTCGGCAAGGTTCGCGATATCGGATACCTGGACACGTTGCATTTTGCACCCCCTTACAGCGCTCAGTAACAAACCTATCGTGCCCTTGGAAACGTGTGCCATCGAATCTAAGTTGTTCTGGAGATAATTCTCCGAAGGAGGGTCTCCAACCCCACTAGCCCAATTACGTACCTCGGGCGAGATCGTACCACGCCCGAAATGGGAAAGGTAGATCTGCGCATCGGACAGGACGTTGCCTGTGTATGAACCGTCTGTACTACTCGAGGCCTTTCGGTAATTGAAGACATCGCCTACTGGGCCTGTCTGGACCTTAGCGTCGGTATACGATTGAGAAAGACCGCTATCAGATGTCAAAGGTAGACCTGGGACTTCGACGTATGCCCCACGAATCTGTCCGATCGAGACGTCTTGAAGCGTCACGTCGCGCGAAGCTCCTTGGATATCGTCGACAGAGGTAGGTAGCGCGAAGACCGCGACACCACGTGGCGCGAAGAGGATGCCGTACTGGTTGCCGTCAGTAAACCCAGTGTCGTTGCGAAATGTATCAGACCTGATTCGTCTACCGGCTAAGAAATCCTCCAACGTCTCTGCCATCTCGTTTCTCAACCTGGTGCGTAATTGTGAACCGGTGACCTCTTCACCCCTCAAAGTGATAGTGGCACTTGGTCCTCTTCTGGGGAACAGGGTGCACATCACTCGCGCGCGCCATGCTCTGCAACGCGCGTTTAGCATGCGGTCATACCACGTGTCGCAAATTCCTTCCTATCATATAATATTTTTATCATGGATACATGAACACTTTGAAGTCGGGTTCTCTGACGATATGTGGGTTAGACTGGTCGTAGTACATGTAGTGAACCTCTCTTAGCGAGACCCCATGAGAAGGTTCTTCCAGAATTTTTGTCAGTAGAGCGTATAGCTTTTCTTTTCTTTGATCGTAGGTGATTTTGGAGAATATAGATTTTTCCTTGCTATACTTCCTTTGCCTGTGCGGGTTGAACCGAATAAATATTTTCCGTGTGTACCCATCGAAATCCTCATCCATTATATCGGCCATCCGTTGAGCCTCGCATTTGTAGTCTCCGTTCATGTTTTCGTGTTGGTGTTCATCACACTCTATTGCTATAATTAGTTTGTTAACCGTAGGAATCAGAAAATCAGGTCGGTACTGATTACATCCACCGATGGTACTCAGGGTCCTATCATGATAAAACTTGAGCCCCTTGGATTTCAGATATTCTTTCAACTTTGATGCTCACTTCGTGCTATTCTATTTGTGTCAATTTATACGCTAGGAATCCTGTTTTTCAAATACAAAAACTGGGAAGTACAGTCCGTTTGGGTCGACATCATCAGTAGTTACGACCTTGGCATTCTCGCAATTTGCATGATATGTACCTCGTACCCCGGTCCAATTTTGGATAATTCCCATACCGCCCTGAAGATAACCCGGCTTTGGCATGGTTACCGTTAATGGTTGTTCATTTTCTATTTTAAGTTGAAATTTATTATCTGTATGGTCACCATCCTGCGCCGGAATAACTTCGACATTTTGGTCTGGGTTCAAGGTCAACTTCTTCTCATTCTTATCATAATAGACTTTATGGTAGCTGTAGAAAAGCCCTTTCTTACCATCCTCCAAAATGACATTCCAGATCGGGTCATTTCCATCACCCTCGGCCTTGAACCCGACGGTACTATAATCGCTGGAGTCAAGGTACAGTTCACACCTTTCGTAACCTTCATACGGGTAGGTGAAAACCCTGTACCATTTGGGCTGCTGTCCGTGTTTCTTGTCGTCCTTAAGCCTTAGCCGCATATTCAGCAGAAGAGGTTCGTCATGGATGCTGTGCTCTATAGCTTGGTACATATTCATAATATAATCTGGTAAAGAAACTCCGTGAACCAAAACCTCCTTCGATATTTTCCAGATTGCATTTTTGGCTATTGATAACATTTTTTCACTGGAACAATCTTGAGCTTTCTCATTCATATGAGTTTTGAATGCTTTAAAGGTTTTATTGAGTTCGGTGTTTTGCATCGATATGCCGGGTTAAACTCCCCTTGGTCGTGTATCCTTTGCCGCAATCTTTTTGAGGACACTGAAAGGGTTTTTTAACTTTAGCGGAAGAGGAGGAGGTCGTCTGGTCTACGCGGATACGATGATGTTTTTTCTTTTGTTGTGAGCATGATTGGATCATGATCGTGTTGCACAATGTGCGCTAGCATGGAGTGTCAACATTGTGAGCGCGCGGTGGTGGTTATATTCAACAAAAGAGGTCGTAGTCACGGTTGGAGAAATTATAGAACCCGGCACAATCCATCCACGCTCGCGCGGCACCGCACGTTGACAAATTACACAATGGGGAACCGAAAACCGGCAAAGGGTGACTAGGACACATCAGAGCACTGCACGCCACCTTGACACACGACGCGCCTCACTAGCTCACGCGCTCACGTGCTCTCACACACCCCTCACAGCTCACCCATCACCCACTCTCTCACAGCTCACCCACTCACTTACTCACGGCCACGCAACTCACTCACCGCCGAGAAC
>ADNK01001574.1:0-52500 GCA_000320545.1 Bigelowiella natans CCMP2755
GCCAATTTCAGGGCCAACACCGCGGCAGCAGTCTTGGTATACGGCTTGACGAGTGGACCTCTGAGTCAAGCGTTAATGCGTTAGAGTTTATGGACCTAGCGGACAACAAGCTACCTACACCTACCGAGCTACGGAAGAAGAACCCCGGCAAGACCATCCGACAGATAACGGAGCTACTGGACAAGACCCCCCCAGCTGATGATTGGGATATCGACAAAGGCAAAAAGTACATTAATAAAATATTAAACGAGAAGTACTCTGACATCACCAAGCCGACGACGAAGCCCTCCAGCAAGCTTACCCCAGTAAAGATCGAGCTAAAGAAGGGATACGAAGAGTGCATCATCAATGACCCAGAACATAGGCGACCGGAAGCGGACTGGGAAAAGATAGAGTGGCAGATCAATGAATGGGCAAAGGAAGGGAAGATAGAGCCAAGCAACTCACCATGGAACGTGAGACATGTGCTAGCTAAGAAACCTACTTACCCTTTCTTCCGCCTGGCGCACAACTTCATCCGCCACAACCGAGTAATAAAGAGGATCCAGACACCTACACCAAGGATAGATGACGTTATTGAACACGTCATAGGATACAAATACTACTCTTCCCTAGATAAAAATGAATCATACATGCAGACACCCATCCACAAAACCTCCCGCCCCATTACCGCGTTCTCCAGCAGGCACAGGAAGTGGCACTTCGTCGTATTCCCTTACGGCCTAAGCATATCAGGGGATGCGTTCAGTAGTCAGAACTACAGGGCATACACACATGATGGGATGGCGTCTGTGTTGTGGGTGTTTGTGTTTGTGTATGTGGATGATGACATAATATGTACCAACACAGTCGTCGCTCAGATCTTCCTCCTGGAAAATATATTTATTAGGTTTGCACACTTCGGTTTTACTATTAGACTGCAGAAGTGTACATTCCTAGCTACAAGAATCAAGTGGTGTGGATATTACCTGGAGCAAGGCCGCATCACCCCAAACCCCGAGAAAGTAGCAGCACTACAGCAAGCCCCTAAACCTAAGAATGCAAAGGAGTTAAAGTCATTCTTGCAGACTGCAGCTTGGATACTACGTAGGTTCTCCCCTACCTACGCTAGGACTGCAGCTGCTTTTACTACTGCTTACCGGAAGGAGAACTCTGTAGGCCTCAGCTTCGCTAAGGTGTGGGCCAAGGCTGGCCTTGATGCCCACTTCGATAACCTAATAAAGTTATGCAGCAACACCCTATTGAATGCTAAGCTAGACACTACTAGACCAGCTACCCTATGGACAGACTGGTCTAAGCTAGGTATGGCTGCTGTACTTACCCAAGACCAGCAGATCATACGGGTGTGGGGCAGGGCCTGCACAGCAGCTGAGGCCAAGTACAGCCCTACAAAAGGAGAGTATAAAGCCATGACTGAGGCGCAGAGGAAACTAAGATACTACCTGCTGTCGGTGCCCAGCTTCACCTTAATGACTGACCACAAGCCCCTCCTAGGCATCGACCGCAAGCTCGAAGCGCCTAACGATGAGTATGCAGCTATGAGGGCGGACACGGAAGAGTTTAGGGACAAGAGGACAGTGGTCTACGCACCAGGAGACAAGCAGCTTGCTGACTATTTCAGCAGGCTGTTCGAAAAGAAAGTCCCTACCCAGGTCACCCCTATGGTTAACGCGATTACCTTCGAGGACGGCGACTTCCTGCCTGAGCCAGAGGAGCTCCAGCACCTTCAAGAACACCTGGATAAATACAAACACAAGCATGAGGTACTTAGTGATAGGATATATGTATACACTAATAATGTTAGGCGTACCTACGTGCCACGGCGGACCAGGGGAGCCCTTCTCTTTACCGCCCATGGACCTGCACACGTAGGAGAAAACCATATCACTGCTCTACTCTACCATTACTACTGGCCCTACAAGCTAAAAGAGATAAGGACATACCTGCGTGGCTGCAGGTGCTCCAGCTTGAAGGCGGCAGGCGTCGCCACCAAGGAGTCCAGCAAGAGCCGTGCATCTAAGAAAATCAAAGCAAGGAACTTCTTAGATATCGTGCAAATTGATGTTTATAAGTACGATGGCTATCATTACCTTACCTTCGTTGATGTGGCCACTGGAAAGTGCTGGGTTAAAAAGATTATCAAGGTCAACGTTGCTAAGAAGAACAAAGGCTTATATAAGCAGAGGCTTACTAACTGCTACCGTACCTGGGAGTCTGAGCTCCAGGCTATCCCTGATGAAGTTAGCATAAACAAGATACCAAAGAAGTTACATGTGGATAATGAGACCTCTCTTCTACAGCTACCACACCCTAATATTGATGCCTCACCTGTATACTATGCCCAGTCCAACTCCAAGGTAGAGCGACTCCACCGCACCTTGGCCAACCTAAGCAGGATAAATAGCACCACACCAGACAAGATACAAGGGTTAGTAAACGACACCTTCACGTCTGGGGGAGGTATCAAGGATAAGGAGAGGGAAGAAGGCGACGACAACGACGACGAAGCCCTCCAGCAAGCTTACCCCAGTAAAGATCGAGCTAAAGAAGGGATACGAAGAGTGCATCATCAATGACCCAGAACATAGGCGACCGGAAGCGGACTGGGAAAAGATAGAGTGGCAGATCAATGAATGGGCAAAGGAAGGGAAGATAGAGCCAAGCAACTCACCATGGAACGCGAAGACGAGAAGGTCCCGTACGATGGCCGAGTTCTAAAGGAAGGACAGTATGTTAGGGCCAAGGTAAATCTGAGATCGAGAAATAAACAAGACCCCTTCTGGGGTGGCGTTGCAAAGGTTACCGAGAGGAAGGGGAGGAAGCAGTACTACATCTATGATGGGAACAGGGTCACCTTGCGCCACATCAGTCACCTAAAGAATTATGATATCGGTGAGAAGCTCCTAGAGGATGTTAAAGTAAACCCTACTGTGTGGGAGCGAGCAATGCCTTGTTTAGGACCCCGACCTAAGTTCGATGTGGAATATGGAAACAATAAGGTCAGGGTGAACGACGATTGGCGCATGAAGATTGTCTATCTAGGCTACCCTGGATTACGAAATATGGAGAGGGTAGCTATGAAAATAAAGGACGGAAAATATCAGCTACTCTACCTAGCTGTTCCCGACTTACCCTTTGAGCACTGGTATAAGGTCCTGGGGGACCTTGATGCAGAGGGCTGGTATGGACACGAACCTAAGGACGAAGGTGAGTTCTGGGTAAGCGACAAAGGAGATAAGGTTAGAGAGGAATCTATTACCTGGTGGTTGGTGAAGTTCCGAAAGCGATGAAGGTCTAAGGGAATAAGGAAGGAAGGAAGGAGCAACGTGACTTGGGGGAGGTGTAGCGCGTACCACTACGCGGGCACAAGTCACGTGCGACAACAAAGGGGTTGTCGCGGATATAGAATATAGATAACGTAGATATTAATACAGCATAGGCACGTGGGTTCCGGCGGGACTCATGGCAGCACACCGGAAGTGTGCTGCCCCACGTGCGGCGGCATTCGCGAAAGCTTCGCGAATGATTACGCAGTGCACGATTTAATAAAAATATAATCTTTAATAAAAATAAACACAACTCTTCAAAAGGAAGCAAACGTGCCTTTCCCCCCCCCTGCCTACTTGTGCACGTAGCGCCTCGGCCTGTGAACACCTTACGCGCAACAGATTCTAACATTGCTGGCAAGCTGAAATAGATATATGACGTCGTTGACTTAATATTTATGCATTGCTGAACATCAAACAGAAAATCATGAAATAACCAATACAAACTATTCAGGCTGTTGGCGATCTTGAAAGTTCGTCAAAAGCCCATATCCTGTATTCTTCTGAAAGGCAGTCATATACTGATTACCGAGCTGACGACTTCCAATGTGATAGAGAACTTCAAATGCATAGGCATTCACAGCGTCGACACATTGAGCTCCTACAACCTCAACCCTCAAAAGAAGACTATCGATCGAATAGATTTTTTATTAAAGCTCGACGCAGCAGCTATCCTGGCCTCGTAGGAAGGGAATTGAAAAATTTTCAAGATCAATTCCGATCTTTAAACATCCAGCAACACGGTAATTACATTTTGGAACAAAATATTCCATTCAATTACTGACAACTTATCTCACAACAGATCGAAACAATAATGATAGCTACTTTTCAAATGCTTCGATCAGCAACGTTGGGAATTACAATTATCAATCTCCTTACAGACCTGCAACTTTGGGAAACGTAAAGAAGCCTGAAGTGTTACCAAATGAGGATTTTGGAGCGTTATCCTTAAGAAATAACGTACTCTCAAGTCGGGGATCCTTCTCATATCTGCCTAGCAATTCTAATGATCTAAGGAGTACTTTCATTCTGGATAAGTCAATGAAAAAACGTGATGAAAACAATCAGCATTACATCACTTCCCCGATTTCCAAGCATTCTACCCATTGTGCTAGATCACCAAGTGCGAAAGATGCGTCAAAAACCGCGCCTTCAATTTCGGGTTTCTCCTCATTTCCTAACTTAGTTGCTCCTTCGACATTTAGAAGGAGAATAATGGGTCTCAGGAGCCAAAATATGATACGAATGCATAGCTCAGAAAAAAAAGTTTTAGATCATCGATTAGATCTGCAATTGGAGCATATTCTGAGCAGCAGTTCGAGGTTAGATCAGATAATAGTACAAAAATTAGATATGGTTTCGCCTAGTCGAGCACGTGAGCAGCAGCGAACCGGTGCTGTAAAATGTATACATGAGCTTATAAAGCGCCATTCAAGAGGCCAAGGGCATCGAAGTCGTAACGGTAATGTGCAGGTTTATTCACACGGTTCATATGCTTCGAAAACATACTTACCAGATTCCACAGTAGATGTTGCTGCATATTTTGTCACAAAGTTCGATAAAAAAAGAGGCGAATACAAGAAGAATTTTTGGGCACAGCAAGTAGCTCAAGCATTGGCTTCCTATCAGCAGGGTGATAGTAGTTTCTCTAGTAATGGCCGGCCAGCCAATGCCCATGTTACAAATGTTAGTGTTTCTCAAGATCCGATCTTCAACACACAGCTGTTGCACTGTGTGGTGGATGGGATCTCAATTCGTGTATGCTTAAACCGAGTTGATGTTCTGGAATCTCTAGCATTATTTGAGACTGCGGATAGATTGATCTCGCAAAATCATCTTTTAAAACGGACACTGTTATTGTTCAAAGCTTGGGCAAAGTATCAGGCACGCATTATGGGACCTGATATGCTTTCCGGTTTTGCAATCGAGAGAATTGTTCTGACAGGTACTCGATAAATGCAAAAAGTAACAAAACCAAAATCTTGATAAAATTATTTTGCGTACAGTTTTCAATGGATTTCATGAGAAGATAAAGACTCCTCTTCAAGCTTTCTTCAAAATACTTTCATACTTAGACGCGTTTGACTGGCAATGGCACGCGCTAAGTTTGTATGGTCCAGTTGTGCTGTCATCTCTTCCCTCAAGTACAGTACTTGCACATCGCAGTACCTGTTCATTTCCCAGAGAAAATTCACCAATCATCGGAAAAAAAATACTCTCGAAATACACTTTCACTGCTCCTAAATTAATTACCTCTATGGCCAAAGTGAAGCAAGATACTCAAGGACAAAATAGGGGACTGGAACTCGGGCCAATGAACATCATCCTACAAACAGCTGATGGGAAAATGTATAACAATTTAACCCTGGATATTAGTAGAGAAAGCGCCAGTTACATATTACGTCAAATTCACGACGGAGTTCAAAATTTTCGAACTGCAATACCTATAGAGGCATTACTAGCTCTAGACACTAATAAGCATAGCCAGCACAGTGAAAACTTTATTCATGCAATCGAGGCTTTCTTTGGGGGTAACAATCAAATGAGTATCGCTATGCATGTGCAAAATCCTTTAAACGAAGCAGACATTAGGAGAGATTCGATTATGTCAGAGCCCAACTCTTTATTTCTTGCTGGATCATCTCGCAGAGGCAGTATTCTATCTTTGAGTTCCCTTAACACATTAGCTGCTACTACAGTAACATCGAACTCGAAGGAAGATTCTGCAGCCTCAAGCGAGGACTTAATTTCTGATTTTAGTAGTGAACGTGAGAAGAAAGGTGAAACATTATCCTCATGCCTTCCAGAAAGGGAAGCTGAAGTTCAGATGGTTGGAGGTGCATCCCCGGTGAGTAGGACTCGATGGGGAATAAATTCCAGACGAAGAGAGGTACAGCCAAAACAGCTGATTGCTGATGCTTGGAGATGTGGATCCGTGCCAGCAGAGACAACACTGTTATCGCAGAAAAGCGGTGCTAAAACATTGAACCAGATTACAAATACTGATTTGCTTGCTACTTCGATAGAAGATATCCTACAGAAGCTAGCGCATGCTAAACAGTTTCAAAGTCCCATTGACATTACCGAGACGCAACTCGTTGCCATCATCGCGGTCGTATTAGATCGTCATGGCAAATTGCCCATCGGAGCTCTGGGACGTATGATCCGTACAGCGATAAACTCGTTCTCGCTTCCTCAAGTAATCCAGGATTGCGGTGGAATCAAAGCGTTTTTAATAGAGCACAACTACGCTTTTACATTAGGTGAAAATCATCCGAACAATCCTCTAGTTCATTTAAAAAAGTCGTCGGGAGCATCTCGCGGAGGAAAAGCAACTGCCTCCGCCGACCCTTTGATGATAGACATGGTGAAGAGGGTGGTCGCCCAAACAGGGGGTACTATGCCTTTGCCTCAAAATAATGGGGGTGGGAGTCACACGTATACACATCAATCGTACGGTGTTAACAATAATGGACGGAGAAGAAGTGGCGGCTGTGGTGGCCTGAAACGAAATCAAGCTATAGGTGGATACCGATCAAGGTCAGTACGGTCTTGGACATCTGGTGGCTCCACTAGAGGGCCATCTGGATCCAACCAGAGTCATTATTATGGTCGACATACAAGTATCAGTAATAATGTTACATCCCGAACAACTAGAAACAGAAATAATCGAAACTTTTAATGCACGCATGGCGTCGCAGGTCATAGGTACTATCAAGCAATCCATAAAACTAAAAAACATTTGGTATCTTTTAGAATATATACTTATACCTTAATCGAATGCCTTCCAAAGACATTGCTAGGCGTAATGTTATAAAACTCTTTAATTTAACATAGAACTGATTCTGTTACAAAAGGATTTTAGGAAAACTTGTGAACTGATTGCATTTTTGCTCACCTTGTGTTCATGTGCACCACACCTTTATTTTGCTCCTTGTGGCCGTTGAGATGATGCATGCTTCGTGCAGCAACACTAGAACATGTGCTACTAGACTAGCTAGCTAGGTAAACATCTAGATGTCTAGATGTGCACTAGTAGATCTAGAGATAGATCTCTCTGATGTCTAGATCCATCTAGCTAGCTAGCCATCTAGCTATCTGTGGCCATGTCACATGTAGTACATGTGTGTCAGTACATGTCCACAATGAGCATCCGCTAATTCGCATCACATTCATGCACATGGCTAGATGGGTGCAAACACAATTCTCTTCTTTGCCTCGTCTTCGCGAGGGTGTTGTCAATCTGAGTGTCTGTTCAGCTAGTTTGCTAGCGTTGCGCAGTTTGGTGGCTTCTGATCAATCTCACGGTGTTGTGATGTCGCCTCCATTTGCATTCAATTCTCACTGTGAATGCTAGTCGTACAAGTGCGAAATGCACTGACTGGCGACTGCAAGGATTGAGAGCTTGTAGCAGCTTGTCTTTAGGAAATTGCATCATGATGTGTTCGGTTGATTGTCAATTTGCCCTGCAATGTCTGAGCACATTGTTTCACCACAAGCTGCATGATGACAAATTCACACAGGATGGCATGTCATCATGAGATGTGCTGATGAGGCGTTCAAGTTCCAATGCATGACGGTAGCCGCTGCTTTGTGTGGCTACATCAGGATGACCATTGAAAAGATTCAATCAATGCCATTGCATCCGTCTCACATGTGCTGTGCATGCTGCTAGCCTTTGCCTTGCATGTGGCCATCTGTCCATGTGGCGTACGCTCCATGGCCTTGCACATCATAGCGCTAGCAAGCACTAGCTGCTAGATCATTTGATTTTAGCTGCGAACAAGTTTGCTTACACTGGCATCATGTGCATAGCCTCATGGGCTACAGAGCGCGCCGAGTCAAAAGCACACATGTTCCCTGAGACACATGTGGTAGACATGCTGGTGTGTGTCTTTGTAGCAAGTCACCTCGTACAGGAGATCGCTCTCTGAGGAAAAACTCATGATTTGCAGGAACATTTTTGCAAGTGAGTTTTTGTTGCATCAATGAAGTTTGATTCAATTCACACAGTAATCAATCAAGTTCGGGAGCAACAATGGAGAGTAGCAGTTCTCTTCATTGTCCAAATTTGTCAATGAACTGCCGACACTGTTGATCTGTTTTCTGTTCTCTTTCTTTTGCACGGAAGCGTGCAACGATTTAACATGACAAATGCACTTTCGTGTATCAACAAAGATAAGTATAGATCTCAAAAGCATAGAGTGATGAAGCAAATTCGATGCTTGGAAATCATGCAAAAAATCATTCATAGAATGCTGCATCTGAAGGTATGCTGTCGAGCAATTCTGCTGGTAACTTTTTTTTGCTTAGAATTAAATCTGTGTAAGTAAAATTCTTGTTGAATTTCACATATTTATAGCTGTTATTGATAATTATCCTAGCGTATGGTTTTTTCCTTTTTGTGCATAATCTTAACATAATTCCAAATTCAGTATCACATCCACTCCCCACAGTTTGTGAAAGTGTGTCACTTGGACTTAAAAATTTACCACAATATTGTAAAAGTATATGAAAATGTTTCAAAAATTGTTTTTCATAACGCATTCTATCTATGAAAGTTGACACTTTATTATCTTCTGGACTAACATTATGAAATTCAAAATGATCATGAACCCCTTTAATGATTATTGTTTTTTTCCCACTTTTCAGTTTGGGTTCCTTGTTTTTGACTTCCCCCGTTCGCTCTTCAGGGGTGGGTTTCTTCGCGTATCCAATTTCACTGGTTTCACTTCCTCCAGAGGCTTCTGTTGCCACCATATTTTCCGGTTTATCTCCTACCTCCTTGTTTTCCATGATGGTGGTTTGGTTAGAGGAGGTTTTGAGTAATGACAGTGTTCTGAAAACCTGGTGTATCTACATGTAGATCTACCATTCCAAGGTATAATCTACAGAGCAATGATCGGTAACTGCATGATGGTTTTCATCGAAAATAACATCATTTTTTATTTGCGACATAGATATCACCTTGTCTGTCATACACAAACGGCTTAACAGAAACCGCAATGGATTCAATGTGAGATTTTAGGGTTGTCGCTCGGTGTGAACCCCCCTCCTTTTGTGTCTCTCAATAGTTGCACCAGTGCAATGACTGGAACGACTTCGGAAGGACGTGGGCTGCAAGGTGGGCTGTGAAACACACTCAGTTCAACAACACAAATTGTTTCACCTGCCCAACTGCGCCTTGTGTCACATGCAAACAAGCATGTCTGATTTGCCAGACAGCATGCGCACTTGCATGAGCTCTCAGCGGGCCATCGCTGCTTGCTAGCTTGCACGCCAAGGGGGATTCACTCCCAAGGGTTTTGGTCCGTACATGCATCATGCTCGGCGGTTTTGCCCCGGCGTCAGCCGGGAAAATTTTTTCGATTTCACCCAAAAAAATGCAAATTTTGTTCAAATTCCTCAATGTTTTCTTCAAAAACCATCCACAAAGTGTCCAGTGAAATTGCCCAAGATGCACATTGGCGGAACTCTTGGCATCGAGTCACTGGGATGTCTCAGATGTGCCCAACCCACTTCCCTGGCGCATGCAGATTTGATCAATGCTTTGTTCATCATTCATTGTTCATCATTCCCGCCCTTCCCATCGATGTGTGCACCAGCGTGTGTGACTGAATCTGAGCAATGACGCGCAGCACTCGCTCTTTCTTTCTTCAATGTGAACATCAACACAGTTGGCTTCTGGTTTGCTGGTACACCAGCGCAAGCTGGGAAACCTGAAAGCTACCAAGAGAGATTGGACACTGCTAGACTGCGAACTTGGTTGTCCACACAGTCACCAGCTCAATGGGAATCTCTCTCATTTAGCTGTGCTAGCATGCCAGCATTGTCCATGCTCTTTGGATGCCCATCAAATTTGACATGACAAAACAGACGCATCGCTTCCGCCCTAGAAGCATTTCCCCATGTTGCTGAGATGCGTTCAAACACTGCATCTTTTGAAATCACTAGAACCTCAATTTGCTCACTCTTCGCATTGGTTGTTTTGCGTTCATTTAACTCTAGAAGACAAGGCTGAAACTCATTCAAATTGGAATTCATCGATTTTAATTCATGCATCCTGCGCTCAATGATCTAGTAATGTTCAAGGAGCAACTTCATTGACGGACTCAGCTGAGCAAAAGATGATCTTTGTTAGATGAATTTTTCCCCGAAGGTCACGGCGTGCAATCGAGTCTGATCACGCAAGTTTTTGAAGCTCTCTCTTCCATGCAAGACTCTGTAATTGTCAACCAAAACAACATCGCCTGGTTGCATCAAGATTTTTACCTCGTTTTTTTCAGTTAGTTCGACGATGTGATCTAAATCATCTTGTGAAATGTATGAGCCATCGGCATACACAGCCTTACTTCGTGCACCGATCGAATTTTGAAATTTTTTCTTCCACTGTATTTTGTCTCCTTCCCATAGGTGGATATTGTTGAACCATACTACTTCCCCTGTATCCGGGTGACGGTTAATAGGACTTTGTTCCTCCAACAAAATCTCGTAGCGCCATATATCGGTAAGAATTTGAGGGGGACTTGTAGGATCTTGCCATCCGTCTGGGGGAGGTTTGAAAAATGCACGCGAAGTAAATTTGGGATTTACAAAAGAGTTCCACTTCCAGTCAAAATTTTCTGGCAGGACTTTAATCGCCCAACCTGCGAACACGTTGAACACTGACTGAGGTAACCACAGGCCATACACTTCTGCACTCCGAATGCGTTTCTGATACAGACGCTTCAACAAGTTTCGGTCCATTTCTCTCACCATTCGCATACCGTCTAGAATACGAAATTCTCCACCCTCACAAGCAGGCTGAAAGCAAACGAATGCACTAAATTGGGGCATCTTGGGTTCCTCGATGTATTCGTCGTAAAGATTATTTCTGGGCGCATAATCGGATCTGTCATGATGAAGACCTAACCCAGCTGTGTTTGGTACCACTTTTTTTACTTCGTTGTCCAACGACTTTCTAGCTGCCAAAGGGTCTTTGCATGCCACCAAGCCAAGCTCTTGAAGCACATTACGATATCCTTCGACATCTTGCGCGACACTTTGTGTCTTCAGAAGAACAGCACCATGCTCTTTCAGCTGTCCCAGAATTTTATCCTTGTTATTACCAATCTTGGCCAGCTGCATCTTTGCATCATCGTTTTGAGTTATGGAGAGGTCGCTCTGGCTTAGCACCGCAGGGAAATTCGTATCAAACGAGCGTGGAATATTGTCAATGTTGATACCGTCAGTATCCCATTTGATTGAAGGACAATCAGGAAGCTTCTGATACCTTGGGTCATCCACTTTTAGCCTAGTAACGCCAGGTACAAATGCTCGAGTTTTGGTGAAACTGGCTCTTTGCTGGATGGGAGCGGATGATTTCTTCTGTCGGTGCAGCGAATTACCTTTAATCATTTCTATATTCTCCATTCTTCGACTAGAGAAACGAATTATCCTCCCGCTGAGTCCACGTCTGGCTTGGAATTCAACTTGGGCCAGAGGTGTTGTCGCGGAAAGCTGTCGCTGGTCTTTGATTAGACAAAAAGGTATAGCGATGAGTAGTATTCCGATAAGGGTGAAGAATCCCCCAATGGAATGTGATCGCGAGCATCCCCTTAACCCTGCTCGCCGTCGTTGAGAAGGCAGAAGAGGATGCATCCGACGAGGGACCCTACTTCAGTTCCCAAAGAGGACGGACGACGTGTGACTTCAACAAATATGTGTGCGACATTAATTCGTTTCTTTTTCACTGAAAAATGACCTTCTAAATTTCATCGATAAACAAGAACAAAAATTGAACTGAAAACATCAGCAGCAAGAAGCGCAACTTGAACGATAGACCTAGGCAATGTCGTTTTCCCTGTTTTAGATGTTCTGACTAGTTTATTCTTGTCGCAGGGAAGATTAACATGAGATTTCCCTCCGGCTTCCCGTTTCCCTGAAATTTCCCGGTCGGGCTCGATTTGGATGAATTCACTTTAACTACTAACGCCACGACGCCACGAGAGGTGATGTCACTGTGAGCCATTATCCGTATGAGCACCTTCAGACTTAAAATGTAATGAAAACCAGAAATATCATTAAAATCGAGGTAATTCTACTGTGCATCAGCTGGACATTTCTTGATTGTTGATTTACATTGTCTATCAACGTCGACATCGACATTTTTATGTGTCTGAAAAAGTGAAACTAGAACTGTAATTGCAGAAGGACTGGAATGGAGGAGGCAGTGATACCACATAATTCAAGTGAGCAAATACTCTGCAACTTCGCACAAGCCAAATAATCATGGGAGCTAAAATCAGTCAACTCTGGAACAGCATCTTCGGAAATCAGTCAGTACGCGTTGTAATGGTTGGATTGGACGCCGCAGGAAAGACGACTGTACTTTATAACCTGAAACTCGGGGAAGTTGTGACAACGATTCCCACAATTGGTTTCAACGTAGAGAGAATAGAGCATAAGAACCTGGATCTACAAGTCTGGGATATTGGTGGGCAGGATAAGATAAGACCCCTGTGGAGACACTATTATCAGAACACCGACGGCGTCATTTTTGTTGTCGACTCGTCTGACAGAGAAAGGGTTGGGGCTGCTAAGGAAGAGCTTCACAAGACCCTACTACAAGACGAATTAAAAGATGCAGCTGTTTTGATTTACGCAAACAAGCAAGATCTTCCAAGAGCCGTGTCGACAAGAAAGCTAGTGAAAGAGCTTGGGCTTGATAAATTGCAGAATCACAACTGGCATGTGCAAGGAGCCTGCGCTACGACTGGAGAGGGTCTTGTGGAGGGAATGGACTGGCTAGCAAACACATTAAAGAAAACTGCTAAAAGTAGATAAAGAACAATAGGCATTTGTCACAGTTAGCACTGCTACCATTATGATGAACGTGATGTGCAGCAAATGAGCACAGAAAATTCCGTACCACTACATGTTATAACTTGATTAGAATAATGAATCGCTTCTGGAAAAATCCTACTCTGTGAGCATGTGTAGCAAGCCTACCATATACTTCTAGGCCATGATGTGTAAATTCATTTACGTGCAAGCAGATCGAGCAAACGGAAGTCTGCTCGACTCAGCGCATGCTGCTAGCATGAGTAGATTATAAGCAGTTCTGCATAGAAGTAGACAACGCTAGCACATTGTGACAACGCGCAAGTTGAAATGATGGCGCATGCACTCAGCAAATCAGCAACACCACAATGTATAACAATTTGTCATGATCTGCCCCTAGCTAGCTAGCTAGATCGCAATACAGCGCGACATGTGCAGGAGGTGTGTGCATCGATGATGCTTTCATACTATTGTTCATTTCTACATCGCATCAACCATGAACATTCTTTTCAAGCTTTAAAACAATTTCGTCACGAAGTCAGATTCCACAAACAGCACCTGTAGCGGAATGCCACAGATTGGAATGCATGGAGTCTTCGATACAATTCACTTTTTCTTTCCACGTGACTCTTTTCTTCTTCTTCGACCACTTGAGGGCGATGTTCTATCATTTTTGGCAGAGATAGACTTTTCTTTGCTCCGATTCTTCCGTTCTCCCGTTCTCCTTCCATCTCTCCTCTTTTCTAAACCATTTTTTCTAATCCTGCTACTTTTGTCATTGGCACCATCGCCATCATTGCGGACAATCCTGGCCATTTCTGCCGCTTCGTCATCAACGATGTCTGCTTTGCTTTCACTGTCATCATTTGAACCCCCCCCCATCATGCTGTATTGCTCGGAAGTGACAGGTGCTGCGTCTCCCTCCCCGTTCTGGTCTTCTTCACCACCATCATTCTGCTCGCCTGGCACTTGCCTCATCCATGAAAGCGATTCTGAGTCACAACCCCAATCGTGTAAAAGTTTGGCGGCCTGAATTGAAAGGAAAAAATAAATGTAAGCAGGATGATAAGTAAAGGTTCCTAAATCGTGTGTTAAGATCTACTGAGCGATGTGAAACTTCATTTTTCTTGCGGTTAGGTAAAGATAGCGACAATCAAACGAACTATTATGTACAGCAATTTTCCAATGATACGCGCCACTGCATTGTTCTTGGTACTGTTTTTTCCCTAATAACTAATAACTATTCACAGCTTCTATAAGAATAACTATGCTACTTCTACCCTGTAGAAGACTCACATGTGCTGGTGTAGTTATGGTATGCACACGGCGAAATCCTTCCTTTGTAGTTGGCACTTCAAATTTCTTCTTGAAACCGGTCATAATACGCTGCAGCTTCTACATATAAAATAAATACATTTGTATTCAGCAACAGCATTTGATATGAGGATGCTAAATAACGATTTAATTGATGGTGGAATGATGATGGTATTGGTAGTGATGGTGATAATAAGAAATAAGGTAATAATGCTGGTATTGACAATATTGTAGACAACAACCGATAAATGGGTGCCTTGCTTTATCGTAGGGTGATTATGACGCTTTTGCATTCTAGAGATACAGGTCTGATGCAAATAATGATGACAAATGTGGAAACATTGGTAACAACCATTGATATTTTCACAACCCACCAACCATCTAATCTACCTCGATCGGCGTATTGAAAAATACAGCTGTGGAATCTTTTGGCTTCCACGCAAGTCCTAACCTGCGACACATAAACAGAATTGGAGAAAACTTAATGGTGATGAATCCAAGTTAAATTGGATGGAAACCGACACACAAACAATAGAATTCAAACTAGTATTGTATTTGAATGCCCTCTTTCACTGCACTGTAATTAAACAATAGAAACAATCAATAATAGTATTTACCAATATTTTCTATCCCTAGCCTCAGGGTTGCATCGATCTAGGATGACCTTGACAAGAACAACAGCAGAATGGAAGGTATAAGCGCCCTCGAAAACCAAAATTGTTCATGAACATAGCAGCAGCGGCAACACCCTATTTTTCCGGTCTTTTGCCAATCTGCCGATCAAATCTTCGCATGTTCTCCTAGACTTTACTTCATCTTGAGACACGACCTTGCATGTGAAGGTATACAATGAATAAAATACACAGAAATACCATACTCCGTACACCGCGTCCTTAGTTATCTCTACTCACATTCCACTTCTTCTCGCTCCAGTCCAAATCGTTTAACTTAAGTAATTCGTTGCGAAAGGTCGATTTTCCTTATGAATGAATTGGGCAAAAAATGTCAGATGGATATGTGGTGGGAAGTATTCACTGTTTTGTATTGATAGCGAAAATTATCCAAGGTGACAGAGTGGTTGTTGATCTGAACAGTTTGCTACCAGATCCTGGAAAGCCAACAAGCATTACAAATGATGGCGCACTTTTGGCTCTGGCCTAATTCAAAGGTATCAAAGTTTAATTTGAAAATTCGCACGTTTATGTTGAGAATTTCCACCACAGAGAGCACCTTCTGTGCTCGGATTTCTGCCCTAGACTTTACTGTCTTGTGGTCGCCTCCTTTCTACAAAGCAGTGAATATTTACCAGAATAGAGATGTAAAATGAATAGGATTCACCTCATTCTCTGCCCTTTTGTTGATTGTCTCGCTTTCCCTAGCCTACGAGCAGACAACAAAGTAGCAGCGACGGTCTGGTCTTTCACCTCTCAAACAACAATTTACAACGAGCTTCATAACCTTCGTTGGACGTTGCATAGCTCAACATACCCGCTCAACATATACCTGAATTGTTGGTCTCGCAGGGGCGGCTTTCACAGATTCCATGCCGCCTCTGTGGCTGGATCGTCACCGGTTCCGATGGTGGTGAAAAATGGCAAAAAAGTTCCTCGAATTTTCGGGTGAGGATGGAGATTCTGGAGATTTCATGGAGATTATCCATGACGGATATCTCGAGATATCGATTAATCTCGAGAGATCTCCAATGATGAAAGCCAAAAACACGAACGCTCTCCCGCGCCGGCACCCTACCAGCCAGCATCAGGGGCTGTGAATAAGCTTTCCAAAAATGGCGGTGGTCTTTCGGAGAACATAGTCCTTTCTAATGGACGATTGCCTGCCCTCCCTGCCCTCTTCCCAAGATACGAACCATCGTGAAAAGGAAAGGTCCAAGGCAGACCGTAAAACAGAGTGTCGGTCAAAGATTGAGCAGACTTCTTCGAATGGCCTTGAGCAGAGAGGCAGTTCCACAAAGAATGAAGTGAAAAATCTTATTGAAACGAAGCGTCACTCAAGATCCAGCGATGCAAACAGTGTTGTCGATGCCAATAGTTCTGGTGAACAGGGTAAGAAGTGAGATAGATAGACGCTTCATTATCGCTCAACACACATATCCAGCGTTCATAATAGCTATTACCGATTAGATGGAAAAGATAAAACGAATGGTCATATCGATGGAACAGCGGTGAAGCGGAAGAGCTGCCATGTTGAAAACAATTTTGAAGGTAAGATTTATTCTCAAACGACGAAATACCATTATTCTCATAAAGTTTCCTCAAATATTCCAGAAAGCAGCAGTTCGTCTAGCTTCGAGGATGGGTTCGCAATGTTGCGGCGGATTCAAAAAAAGGGGAAAAAAAAGGTACGCAATCTGATTATTCGGAAACTTGTTTCAATTCCTTCCTTCGTATGCAGGGAGGGAAGAAGAGCAAGGTCATTCGAGCAAATAGTGGGCCTCAGGCTTCCCAAAACGTGCAGCAGCAGGTTTTCCTTCGCTACACAAGAAAGATGTTGCACTAGTCCTTATGAAAATGTTGGTGTCGAATTAGCCCCAAAAGGAAGAAGAAACCAGTCGCTGTCCGATCTGCTTTGACCAATGGCACACGTATGTCTCCTTTCCCCACGATACCGCTCGAAATATTGCTTTAAGCTTTTCGTCTCCATTCTCCAGGGCTGGCATTCATCGGATATGTGTCTTAAAATGTGGCCATTTATTTGGGAAAATCTGCATAGAGAAGGTGCGAATGATGAGTAGAATTTGTACACTGAAACGAGGTGGTGGCAAATGATTCATTGACCTGTTTCCCACCCACCTAAAGTGGATCAGGAAAAACCATAACTGTCCGCAGTGCAAGAAAAAAGCGAGAAAGAACGATCTCCGGTGATAGAATATCTTTCAGAAAATGGGCAATTTTCCTCGTGAATTCCTGAGTCTCCTTCATTTGTTTCGTTTGTTACTCGCTTAATACAACGTAAGGCTGCTATTTGCAACGAATATACGCGCGGAAGACACAAGCCTAAGAGAAAAGCTCAAAAGAGAGGTTAGAGTTGGAAGTCTCCTAGTTATAATGCCATCATTGGTGAAAGTCATTGTCGTGAGTATGGAATGATTGATGAATACGGGGATTTCTTTGCCAGAGCACTGCGCGACGTCAAGCCGAGTGGGATCTGAAGCTAATAAGTCGAAAATATCGTGTTCTTAAGGTAAGAACACGACTACTGCAGCCTTGATTCACCCTTATTTCCTCATTCTGGAACAAACTAATACAGAGAAATACATGTTGTTTTCTGTAGTTGAGTAAAGCAAGTATGAGTTTGATCACATGAATACTCTCTCTCTCTCTCTCTCTCTCTCTCTCACCTGTAGGCTAAATATGCTCAGCTGCAATGGATCCAAAACCATGCCACTGGCTTCACACCTATTGCTGCCAGCATTGGAGAAGGAGAAGAAGAGCAGCACTCCTCTTCTCGCTCTATTCATCCTCCTCCTCCTCATCATCATCATCAGCAGCAGCAGCAACAACAGAGAAATCGGAGTCAGGTGCTAATACCGGAAGATGGTACTACTGCTACTGCTGCTGCTGTCAAGCCCGCTTTCACAGATACTACGACTTGTTTAGAGGTGGAGGGGGACACAAAGATATTAATACATGATGAGCCAAAAGAAGGAGGAGGAGAAGGAGGAGGAGGAGAAAAACAGGAAAGGGATCATCATCTGGATGTGGAAATTGAGCTATCACAATACAAGCTCTGTGCTACTACTACTGCTACTACTACTACTACCACTACTACCACTACTACTGCTGCTTCTACTTCAAAAACGGAGAATACTGATGATATTGTCTGGAGAAGAGGGCAAGAAGGGGGGGGCATCATCGATTCTAAGAGGATAATATCGGAACAGGGGAAGATGGTTTCTTGTAGTGAAAAGCATCATGAGGCAGTGTCGTTACTGAAGGAAAGAATGGCTAACAACGCTGCCGTGAAGAAAGACCGTTGCACACGATCGACGGTAAGAGTTCTTCCTTCAGACCAAACAAAGGCAATCGCCGTCATTTCTTCGATCCCTCGTGACACAAACAACGCTTCAGTAGCGAAGGGGAAGATCAATGATAATGCTGATGATGCTGGGAAAGAACAAAATAGAAAGAATTACTACCCGAAAATTCCCTCCGCTACCGGTGCAAATAGGTTACAGTACCGACGAATTGCTATGTTCCCTTGCAAAGGTTCTTAGGTTATAGTAGTAGTAGTAGTAGTAGTAGTAGTAGTAATAATGACTTGGGACTATTTAGCGACATAACTGCCTGCTCCTTCCCTCTTGTCTTCTCCGCTCCTCCTCCTCCCCCTTTTGAATTTGATTATTGCTTGTCGTTCACCAGGATCTAGGGTGCTGGCATTCGAGCCTACTGGCAGCTCAGTGTTGATATCTGCAAGCAAAAACGACGGTGTTGCTACTTACTTTCTTACTTACTTACTTACTTACCCAAATTACAGATATGCTCTTAATTCAACTGTATGATCAACATTGTGATTCTGCCTTTGCAAGATGGTAGAGTCATGGTACTCATCACTCCATTGTTGATACTCTCTCTCTCTCTCTCTCTCTCTCTCTCTCTCTCTGACATATGCTAGTGCATTCCGTGTCTATATTGTATGCTGCACATATTTGTATGTCGTCGTCATCATCAACATATTTCACACAACTCCTATTTCTAATCAATCAGGAGGGAAGAAACGAATGATACCGCATAGTAGTAGAGGCAGTACTTACAGGAGTAGCAGCAGCATATCTGCGTCATCATCATCGTCATCGTCGTCGTCATCATCATCATCATCATCATACGGAATTTGCCGTGTAAGCATTCTGGACTCAATGCATCGAGAATACATCGGCATTCATTCCAAGCCTATCCGCGGCCTATCGATATGCGAACAATGTCATAACAACCCTATTTTCATCTTCCTATTCTTCCTTACCCCCTCTTCTCGTCGCTGTTGCTGACTGCAAAATCAAAATATTGCGCAATTCCATACATGACCGATAGCGAGACTAATGGCTATAACCACCACGCGCATCACCATTTCTTTGCTGTGTGCCCTCGCACACTCTATTATTCGGAAAGCGTGAATGACCTCAGTATCTCTTACTGTATGGTGTCTACCACAGCCTGATATATAGTGTTGACTGTCTCTTTTACTGTATGGTTTCTACCACAGCCCGGATGGTGCTAACTGCTGGATTTGATAAGAGACTTGTGGTGACAAAGCTTTCAGCTAAATCATCGGGTAAGAAGTAGTAGTAGTAGTGGTGGTGGTGGTGGTGGTGGTAGTAGTAAAACGAGCTATAATACCTTTTGACCATCCCTCCCTCAGAAGAAGCAGCAGCCACTACGTGTTGTCGTAGTAACCACAGTAGCAATGATATGCATGCATGCAAGGGAATGCTATCTAAGCTGTTGTCGCATAGCGTATATGGTAGTAAGATCTGTATGATAAGGATGATGATGATGATGATGATGGTGATGATGAAATTGCGCGTGTATTATCATCATCATAAATTGCAACAACATCAGTTGTTGAATTTCGTACCGGGCCAAAGAAACCGTGGTCTTGCACGTGGGAACCGAACTCAAGGTAGTACACGTACTACTGGATTTTTGCAGGGGATAAGAGAAGGAGGAGGAAGAGGGGGGGGAGAAGCAGGACGTGTGAAACAGCCCATAGCGTCTCGACTATCGCTATATATCCTACCAATAATAATTGATAGAAGGATCATGTTCATCATCATGTTTAAACATTGTCGTTGTTGTTGTCATTGATCATCATCATCATCATCATCATCATCATCATCATTATCGTGTATTAATACTACTCCTACTACTACTGCTAATATGACTATAGACATGGACTTTTCGCTGGCCTTGATTCTGGAAAGGTGTGCTCGTAAGGAGAAAGAAGGAAAGAGGGAGAGGAGATGGATGGGGAGGATGAGGAGAGAGAGAGAGAACAAAGCAAATATTTCAATATCTTTATATTTTTTCCTTGCTCCATTCACCCCCCCTCCCCCTTCATCTTCCCAATATCTCTTTTATTCTATTATCCTATAAAAGATCGTAGGATTCGATTGTCGTAAGCCTGGAAAGGTGCTTCATTCTCTTCAATGCCCCTCTAACAAGCCCGTGCATACCGTGATAAGGATAAATCACAACTGGGGTGAGCCTGAAGGTATCGTCATCATCATCATCATCATCATTAATCATCGATGGGAGGGTGATGAAGGAGGAGGAGGAGGAGGAGGAGGAGGAGGAGGAGGATGCTTCAATGATAACGATAATATTTGCACTCATCCTCTATTGTTCTCTCCCAACGTTTGTCATCGATATGATTTCTCTATCTCTCTGTCCTACGAATAATTGATTGTGATGAATCTGATCTCATAATGCATGATAGGTATTCTGGCTGCGACATACGATGGTGCCTTTCTCCTGGCGAATGAGGTGCTGCTTTTCCTACTTCTTTGCTTCCTATAATTAGAAATCGTACTGCTAGTGCGAGTCGATCGAGTATAAGTAGCTAAATCTTCTCATTGCTGATGGTGATATTTGGGATGATGATGATAGGAATGATGATGGTCGTGATGAGGATGATAGTAGTGAATGTGATGATTCAGGACTTTTGTAAGGATTCGTCGTGTAGATGGAACAAGGTGCTGCAAGCAACAGGACAGGTGTTGTTCTTCGAGATCATTTTCAAAATAAATGGTGATAATGATGGTGACGATAATAACGCTAAGCTGTTAACTCTTCTCCTCTCGCTCAATATCAGCATATTGATGCTTGTGCTGGCTCATTTCCATTAATGATTTTCATTTATAGAAGAATTGCAGCACTGCAAGCGTGTGCGTATGTCTCCTCGGTCACTGAAGGCACCTGATCATTCTCTCTTTTTCTTTCTCTATTCTTTGTACGAAACATCGTCATATCAGATTGTAGGACCTGCCAGCTTCGACCCGCATACAGGATCATTGTTACTATCTGTAAGAGGGGGAGGAGGAGGAGCCAACGGTACGATTGGTATTTTGATAGAATCATACTGTCAAGAGATGTGTGTGTGTGTGTGTGTGTGTGTGTGTGTTTTATGATTTATTGTGCGTTTTGCAGGGCAATGTGCACAAAGCGACGTCGCAAAGAACCTTGTCTATCGGATCTCAAGCTCTCCCAAGTAATTGCAAATCGTCAAATGCATGGTTTACTCGTGCTCAATTCTATACTCCTCCTGACACGTGTGTGCGCATTGTAGGCTTCATTTCGAGAGGGTTGCTTGCTACAGCGGCCATTCCAACCAGGTTGGGGACCGCCAAATATTGGCAGAATTCTACAAAGTCTCTTGTTTCTCTGCTTTGATATCGAAAATCATCTTGTCCAAGGCGAAACAATCCACACCATCATCATCATCTTCTTCTTCTTCATCATCATCATCGTGTTAGGTTGTCATGACTAGACCAGCCATATTCGCATTAGAAGACATCGAGAACGTGGCCGACGGTGCGTGCTGTGTCTTTGAAAACTATCCGTGTTGAGTTAATGAAAGAGCTTTCTGTTGTGCAGGAAAAGGGGGAAGGCAGTATATTGTTGCTGGGGCTGATGATGCCTCGAGAAGTGCTTGTGTTTGGGACTCTTCGCATAATCATCCAATTCAGGTAGTGCTTGGTAGATGTCACTGGAAGATAAATAGATCATATTACACAGTATGCTCTCACAATAATAAGATCGTCATCAACACCCAGAACAAGAACATCAACAACAACAAAAACATCAGCAACAATCGGTTGAGAGTCTCAGTAACTAACATTTCTTTCCATAAATGATTTTCAGCGTTTAACTGCTCATCCAGATCACATTCTCGATGTCGCTGCGGAGCCTAGCAATGCTCTACTTGGGAGTTTGAGCGATAGCTTATGCACGATATACAAGAGTATATTGTCTTAATAGAAAAATGAATTCATACTCATTGTTGACTACAATTAATGCACATGTGCTCTATTGGCGGAAGCAATGCAAGAACAACAATGATGATACCGTATAAGCTAATCTAGTAATAGATAAGGCCCTGCTCTGCTCGTCGTCCCGATTTCGATCTCAATTTATGTAGCAACAACAATTAACTAAATCATACGCTACGCGATGAGCAGCTCAACATTACGTCCGCCAACATATAGTCTCGATGTGGGCAAAGCGTTTTGCGATCAAAATGCAGGCGGCTTGTCACATATGATGTCTACTAGATTTCGCCATGTATTACATATATACACATCTCGGCTTGCCCAGTGCAACTTGCGTATGTTGCGACGGTTAGAATTCTGCCTTCGATCAACGCCTAGCTGCTAGCATTGGATGTATGCTGCACGTTATATCTGTATATGCTCTAGTGCTTTCTAGATTGCATACTACGGTCTATTATCAATTTTTATGGGAAGCTTTGCTTATTCGTGGTTACATTTTTATGCCATATTGCGGACACCAAATAAAATTACTACTTCCATTAGTTTGCATTGAGGCAACTACAGAGTATACATCACATAGACTGTAAAATCAAGTAAAGCAATAGCGCTGCACGTATCATCTTTTTATGGGGTTTCAGATAGACACTACATTGAAATTGAGGTCAGAGAGGTAAGACCTGCTTGTACGCGCTGGAGAACCTTTCAGTATTAACCTTTGCAACACCGATGGACTGCCATCGTCGTTTGGAGAACGCTCCACTGATGATGATAATGCTCTCAACTGCACGATCACATCGTTTTGGCGCATATTGGACTTTGCCTATGCAGCGAATACATAGCACAAAGTTTATCAATGTAAATACTCACACTATCTCTCGGTCACAACGCGCTTATTGCTATGAATGACACCTCCCCAGGAGGAGTGAGTAGTCGTCACCAAAAAAGAGCAATAATATAATTGAGCATGAACACTATCATATGCAATGCGATTGTTTTGAGCAGCAGAGATGTCGGCATCGTCATCATTTATCATCATATGCTACCTGGTCAACAACGCATATCGAAGAGGCGTTATATAGGTTGGGGTCGTGGAGATAATGCTGCTTCTGAGCAAAAATGTTTGTGAATATTTCATCATCATCGTCGTCGTTGTCATCATCATCTGGCAACAGCCAGCACTACTTTTCATAAGTTGCATTGGGACTCTTTACTTTACAGTGGTGTGTGCGTTTGATCTAGCAATCAATTCTTGAGAAGCAGCCATAACTTATGTGTATATACCATATCATACGTGTTCTTCTGTATAGTATGTGTTAGTATCTACTTTTCACCTTCGGAGTAGTAGTGGTAGTGGTAGTGGTTGTAGTAGTAGTAGTAGATGTGTGTTTCGACTTGCAGCTTTGCGGTCGTCTCCAATACAGCATTCTGTTGTTGTTATTCTTGGTCATTCTCTTAGTCGTGTTCTCCACCTTCTTCATCATTTTCTTCTCCTTCTTCTTTGTCATCTTGTTCTTCTCCTGCTTCTTCTTCCCTTCATTATCATCACTAGAAGCACAACCTATCTTGCTGGTTTTATGCTCTTCTTTGTTCTTTGATATTGCAGATTTCACACTACTTCTTGACATAACCACCTCTTCTTCTCCTTCTACTTCTTCCTCCTCCTCCTCCTCATCATCATCATTATAATAATACTTTCCTTCTTCTTCTTCGTCTTCTTCATAGGCTGCTACTACAACTACTTCCTCCCCCGTCATCACCCCTTGTTCCAAGCTTCTTTCTCGCTGCTGCCTACTGCCTCTTCTTTTCTTCTTCCTTGGGATCGTTGATGCTAATCTCGTCGTTGGAGCAAGCGTATTGTAGCAGCAGCTGAGGTGATGAGTTTCAGTACAGCTGTCGGTAGCAGCAGCATTGTTGCTCTTGTTCCTGATGTTTATCACCGAATTCTGCTGATGATGACTACTGCTGCTGCGGAAGATCAAAGAGCTGCTTTCCAACGATCGTCCCTTTTCCTCCCTCCCCCCCCCCGGAGCTCTCTTCCCCCAATTCACAGGCGTTAGCACTTGAGCGGGGGAATGGGGAGTGAAAATTCCTAAGAGCTGCTGTTTGTTGCGTTGTAGAAGGGGGGTTAATGGCGGAGAGAGAAAGGAAGAGGGAGAGAGAAAGGAAGAGGGAAGGAAAAGAACGAATGATAACACTGCTTACTAAATAGACTGCGCGGCACCATCATCATCATCATCATCATCATCATCCTCGTAAACACCATCATCATCATCATCATCATCATCATCATCCTCGTAAACACCATCAGCATCATCAGCATCATCATCATCATCAGCATCATCATCATCATCATCAGCAGCAGCAGCAGCAGCAAGAATCACCCCCTCTGATGAGTTCTCATCTTCATCGTCATCGTCGTTATTAGCACCATCCGCTGTTTGAAGACAAATCCACCTGCATAAATGGATGGGATGTTGATAGTGATAGCAGTCGCAGCAGCTCAAGACAGCTGAGACAAAGCAATCTCTTCATCAACTATACTAAATAATGATGCGTTTTTACCACAGAAGTAACAAGAATCTTGAGATACATACAACTGCTAAATGCTCTATCTTTGTTCTTGCTGTCTAAAGTTGTGGCAGGTGCTGCTCAATTTGTACGATGATGAAGATGCTAATTTTATACAGTGCTAGTAGAATCCGTAGTCAAGTTGTTGTTGTTGTTGGTGGTGGTGGTGTATTAGTAGCGGTATTATCAAAACAACAACTATTATTACTACCACTACTACTACTACTACTACTACTACTATTACAGTGCCACTACCTGTACGCACAGAGCAAACAGAGTACACCAAGAGCGATGTGAAGCGAGAATGTATTTAAGACGAAATGGGCGTCGTTATTCGATAGTGCTGCAGTAGTAGTTCTGCTGCTGCTACTGCTGCCCTCTGATCGATTATCATTAACAGATAATAACAAGTAGTAAAGGGAGGTACAAGACAGCACTTCTACTCAAAAGCCCTCCTCATCCTCCTCCTCATCATCATCATCATTGCCATTATAACATCATTGCATCACCATCCTCATCAGGATCGGATCATCATCATCATCATCATCATCATCATTATTACCATAAGCGGTGGAGGAAGAGGCCCAGAAAGGACCTAGAATTTGACCGCTCAAGCCGAAGACAGAGAGGATACCCTGAAGAACGATATGAGGAGGAAGAGGAAGATGAGGATGAAAAGGAGGAGGAGGAGGATGAGGTGTCATTCGTCAAGGATCAGCAGAATATTTGCCGACTAGGTTATTATCATCACCCTCACCACCACCACCACATTATCATCAATATCATCATCAGCGCCGATATATCTACTACATGCATCTGGCCACCTGGCTCTGCCCTATATTTTCCTCTTTTATCAGCTTTGTGAACAAGGAAATGCTACATTTGTACAAACAAACAACAAAATCGACAACATTCAAAATAATAACAAATACTAATAATGACAACAACAATAATCGGACTACACCTACGAAGCGAGCCAATCGTTTCAACTGAATGGTTGTGTACTTGGTGGCATAATTCCTCAAATTGCCTCACCACGCACTACTCCTACAACTACTAGTACTACTACTACTACTAATAATAATAATAATAGTAATCACCTCCCAGAATGGACAAAGGGAATGGTGAATGCAAGCCAGCAGCACCCAATATAAAACATCCTAAAAACGAAGAAATTGCTATGAGTGCTGACGCAACCTCTGTTGCCTTTTATGAGGCGAGAAAGAACAAAGACATGTGAGCAGTAATAGCACCATGATGCCATCGTTGGAACCCATAACACGATCGATACAATGCAGCCTGATATTATCAAAGATGGTAGCGATGATGATGATGATGATGATACAACTTTAAAGAGAGGATGCACAACTACTTCTACTACTACTGCTACAACTACTATTAAATCATCATCTTCATCATTGCTGCTGCTGCTACTAATAACAGCATATGATTTCTTACAGTTAGAAATCGTAATCATCATCAGCATCAACATCATCAATAATCAATGTCGGTAACATCGCCTCTCTCCTATCACCACCACAACCACAACCACAAACACCACACAATCTGACGATGCCTTGACGACCGGATATCTGCAATGTCAACCCTATGAACACCAAGGCCGCATCGGTGTAGCACTTGGACAGCATTTCGGCCACAAAGGCGCCGATAATCAACGACGCTGAGATCACAGCAAAGACAATGCTGTTACGAAGAGGCCCCCACGCAAATGCCTAGATGATGTAGTAAACAAACAACAGGGAAGTCACCAAAAGAGGAGCGGGGGGGGGAGGGAGGGAGGGGGGGGATAACAACCTCAGAATAATACTAACAGGAAGTAATGCAGGATATTGAAAGAGAAAACCAACACTGCAAGATGGTTAGCGTGATACGAATTATATTATATATCAAAATATATAAAATATATGCACATGTGATGTAGTAGTTGTTTTTGTAGTAGTATTAGTATTAGTAGAAGTAGTAGTTAAATATTCTTCTTCCGTTTCAATAGCTCTACTACTACTACTACTACTACTACTACTATGTTCCTATCCATAAGCTCTACTACTAATACTACACAGACACACTCCTCCTCATTCTCCTCCTCGCTTTGAGTTGTTGCATTGTCGTATCTCCTATGATACTCGAGGGAATAACTACTACTACTACTACTACTGCTACTGCTGCTGCTACCCTTTGGGTGACGGGGGTTAGAACCGTCTCGAAGCTGCCGAGAAAGAAGAAGGAACACCATTGAATAAAGAATACCTCCTGCAAAGTACACACACACACATATATATATATATATATATATATATATATTCATAAGCAGATAGACGATAGACTGATCAGTTTATAAACAGATCTTAATTCAGAAGCAAAAGGACTGCTGCTAGTTTGATGTCCGATTCTCATTTTCGTCGTCAATCATCCCTTCTCTGCATTAATAATTACCAGAAGTATCCGTCTATACTCGAAGTTAGACATCGACTTTGTAGAATTTTGGCACGCTGAGTGCTCGCTATTTATTGAGTAATAGTTTGTTACTCTGCTATCCGGATTGCTGCTATTCTGTTGTTCTTGGTCCTCTCCTTTCCCATCATAATCCTTGCTCTCACCACCACCAGCCCCCCCATTGTTTCTAGGTCGTTTCCTGTTCGTCGGCTCCTCGAGAATGATGTTGATAGCGATTAACAGTACGAGAGCCCACAAGCACATGAAATATCTGATGGGTAAATGAATACATATATGCAGAGGTGGTCGTCATCCATTGTGCTCTCTCATCTTCATTGGTGGGAGGAGTGTTATTGTATTATGAACGAGGTAATATCAAATGATTTCTTCTTTTATAACCCTGGGGCAGTGACAGCATTCATCCACGAATTTCTTGGTAATATGTGCGGCTCGAAAGTGCTCTTTTCCCAGTCGTTGATATGGCTGCTCTGCTTTGCACCAATGATGGTTTGCCCGCTGCTACTACTGCTGTTTTCAACCGACCCTGCATCATCGAGAAACGAGAAGAGTAGCTGAAATGCAGGACCGAATACCATTCCTAACATCCGTGGAATCTGTGAAGGGGAAGGAGGAGGAAGAGGAGGAGGAGGAGAGAAAAGAGAAATAAAATGAGGAAACCTACAGTAGAATCCTTTCCACCATGTTATCAAATGCAAAACAAATGTTTCGTAATACATCATCATCATCTTCTATCCATCCACAAGTGAAGTGGGGATCCCATACCTGCATTCTCATGATCCATCGTGTACGATCTTCTTTCCTCGTCACTCTTGCTGTATATGAGATGGCAAGGTCGACATTCGATCCCCCTATCCCTGCCAGTGCTCTTCCCATTATCAGTAACATGAGAGACCGCATTCCCCACGCACTTCCGTACATTGCCTAAATTATTTGAATAGCCTCGTTATCAGTCACACACTGGGAAATGCCACTACATGACATACAGAAGTACATCATATGAAATAAGAAAGAAAATATGAATAGAGCAAATCCAATTCATCACGGATTCGTCGTACGTTTCCAATGATGACGAAGGTAATAGTGACGTTGAAGATGCCACGGAATGAGAACTTGTCCGATATCCAGCCTGTAAGGAAGAAGTTGGTGATATTTAAGGGGACTGTGTTCAATAGTAGTCCTGTTGCAGTGTAAAACTTGCAAATATTCGTCAGAGATTATGGGAAATTACAGTGATTCCTAACCTGCAATGGGACGACTGAGCATCGATGCGACCGAGAACACCTGCATAGGTGTGCGTTAAAAAACATATCTATTCCACTCTTATTGAGGATCGAGCATTGAGAATATCTTACAGATATGGAAACGGCGAAGGCGGTCTTTCCGCCATTAAGCCCCCCGACGTACGTGAGAAGAGAGGGCATGATAATACTAAGGTTATGTGTCAGGCATGATTTACCAATGCAACGTCTCAATAGAGTACATGGCTCATAAAGAAAGAACATATTCAGGGCAAAGTTCACGTACCTGTACTCTACGCTTAACGTCATGATAATCCATCCGTTAAGAAACAGGGATCTGAGGTAGCGTTGCCCCTCCCCCATGATTCTCTCACCCTACTCGATGTCAAATTTAATGAGTAGGACTTCCGTCTTTGGTCTTACAATTTAAGCTCATTTCTGGTAGATGTTTTCTCTTGACTAATCCTCATGCTCCAGCGTAAAGCACTTTTTATTGCGAGAGTCTCATATCTACAGTTGTCGCAAACTTAAAAAACTGGAAACCGAGAACATCTGAGATTTCTTATCCGTTTGGTGTTATATCTTAGGAGCATTTGTGAACACCAGGTGCTCTATTAGTAAGAACGGGTTGCGATAAATCTTAATATCGAACATTCCGAACAAGATATTTCAAATATGATCTGATATTTTCACATGAGACAAGGAGACGGAGATCAGTATTACGTGTGTTGTCGCAGGATAAAATCGCTGTGCTCACGTATAGTTTTTCGTTGTCGCAGGAGTGAAAACAAGCACGCTTTTCGCACACCGTTGAAACTACGAGCAGGAGCTCCTGCCCCCTCCCGTGTAATGTGCAGAAATTAACAAGATAGGCAGCAATGGTATAGTTTGATCCGAAAATATTATTCAACACATTCTGTTAGTGTCCTCAAGAGTTTGTTGCTGTGATACCTTTTTAATCGACACTTCCTTGGCTCTTTGAGCAAACGTTTCGACCTACCCTCCCCCAATACACCTCACACCATTTTCGGCTTTAAGTACACCGCCACTTTTCCCAAAATATCGTTGGACATTCTCATGGGCATCCTGAACCAATAGTCCCACATCTAGATTTGTCAGAAGGCCTGAATTAATCAGTGATACTGGACAAATAATTATCCTTCCTTATCTGGTAGTCCCCATACAGAGATTGATCTAGCACTTGCCGAAGAAAAGCGTGCTAAAGATTGCCATGGAAAACGGACTTCTAAGCCCGGCACATGAGATTTCGAACAGTGCATGCACAGGTCCCGTAGTACTGCCCTATCCAGAACGGAGCAAAAAACTGTTATTCACTGCGATTAATAATGTTCTCACAGGTCAGTTGCTTCGAAAGTGTCCGAAAAGGGTGCTAGGCAAGCGTGTGTGGCAAAAGCGCTTCTTTGTATTGGAGCCAGAGAAGAGGACAATTGCCTATTATGCTAACTCGAAGACAGGAACAATGTAATTTGCGTATCAGTTGGTCATTAGGAAGCTAGTAGTTAGTATTACAAGAAGAGGGAAGAAGGAGATTGGTGGGCATGCTAGGGCTGAGTACAATCTAGATAGTCCTGTTTCAAAGATTAAATTTCATGGTAACTGGTTTTGTTTTTTTGAAGGCCAATGGGAGTAATAGCTGTACAAGCTATACGCGGTGTCAACAATGTAGAGGAGAGTAAGAAGAACTACACCTCTCGATTCACAATCGACCTTACAGGTAATAAATAACGAATGAATGATTTGAAACCCATCGAAGCAGCAGCAAGAAAAGTGTAGAGTATGCTCCCACTTCACTGTGTCTAATTGTAATCATCACCCCAATAGGAGATTGGTTGTTTGAGCTCCGCGCTCAGTCCCGAGCCGAGAAGGAACGATGGTTACTGGCCGTCAAGGATATGCTCAAAGTGATGATATTACCCTTCATTCAAACTCAAAAATATATTATAAGAGTATAATCTCCTCATCTTACTTTTGTGGTTTGGTGCTTTTCATGCTGTCTCCCATAGGAAAACGTGGAGTTTCGCCACATTTTAGAGAAGTTCAAACACTCGAAGGTATGGTGCTCTCACCCAAACTATCGTAATTCATATTGCATCGCGTGAGAGAAAGAATATCAACAAAAGATCACAGCTGGAAGCTGATGAATACTAATGCCGTCTACATATATATAAACTGCAGTGTGCACGTATGTATCAGTGTGTCTTTTGCCATTCACAAGACATAGAAGGACATCTCAATAAACTGTCCTCTGCATGATATATTCCTTCTCGTTAGTATTGGAAGCCAAGCATTTACCAGAAGCTGGCAGATGACATAGAGAAGGAGCGAAAGAGAACACAGAAGATCTACGGTACATGAATAACATACAACGCCTTTGTCAGGATATCAACAACGCAATGGGTTACAGAAAAATGGATTTCTTCTCACTCCAAATTGCAGATGATATTATTCAGAGTAGCATGTAATAGCGTATGTCCTTGCCATCCTGTTTTTTGGTTTGTCCCTTCTCCTCCCAGATGCTGATGCGAAGAAGGCTACGAAAGACTCACACAGACGGTATGTGTACTACGTGCCATAGTAGGAGATAGAGAAGTAGCTTCACGGTATTATCGATAGTATCGAAGATGAGCATGAGGATGAAGAGGATGACGACGAGTGATGATGGTGATGATGTTCATGTGAAAAATTGGTGTTGCACTGAACGCGAGCTGTTATATATCATATTGTAGTAAAACCATTGCCCGTGAAGTCCAAAGCGCCGTAGAGTCGTATGCCGGCGTTAGCCGAGTCAATAGCCAGAGGTACAAAGTCATTACATCTATCATAACAACGATGGTAGCAGTAGCATTCGCATCGGGATCCCCTTATTCTATAGCATGTGCACACACTATGAGAGAATCTTGGGGTTGAACGATTTGAATCCTCATGAAAATTAGTGTGTAATGCCTCGTTTCGCCACCCCCCTCCCCTATTCCTGGCCTCCCTTTTCTCTTATTTTGTTCGTTAGGAGATCGAAGATCGGTGGGATGGGTGAGTAGTAGATCCCCTTATTATTGATATTTGCGTAAGTGCCTCGTTGCATCTTAATATATTATTAAGCTATGTTTATTGCTCTCGGGTTAGCAAGTCAATGCTTTCTGTGCTCATGCTTTCTTTTTGCTTTTTATCGTCGTAGTATCAGAGGTAGGTGGCTCGCATTCAAGGCAGAT
Source organism: Bigelowiella natans CCMP2755 (assembly GCA_000320545.1). Lineage (NCBI taxonomy): Eukaryota > Cercozoa > Chlorarachniophyceae > Bigelowiella > Bigelowiella natans. The sequence goes on from ADNK01001574.1 coordinate 31,973, forward strand.
ATCAGGTAGGGGGGGAGGGGGCCAACGGCATTACAATCTTGTTTTTTAAATTTGAAGGAAAGAGAGGAGGAAAAGGAGAAGGATCGAGGAAAATCAGCAGAATATACACCTCCAACATCATTAGAATAGTGATATCCTGATGACGACGAAGTATGCTATGCCTCTGATAATTTGTGATATCTTCCTTGTTTTAGAAGTATGGTTTGTGTGATTATTCGTTTGTAGGCCTGCCCCCGAAGAAACGACAACAAATGAAGTCGCTGCTGTCCGTTATCCAATCACGGGAAGCAGTTCCTGGTTTAAGAGACTCCATGTAAGTTTTTAGGCCAACGATAGAAACCTAACCATGCCACCGACGATGAAGACGATCATAAGGGAGGAAACACTCCGATGTATGTTCGTTGCTGATCTCTCGCAAACACCTTCTTCTTCTTCTTCTTCTTCTTCTTTGTCTTCTACGTATTGTCGTAGGCATTCATCGCAAGAGGCAGGCCGTGCAACGGGGGTTGCATCAACAATTTCCCATAACGACACGCTACAAATGATGAAGAAGGATCGTAGCAGCAGCAGCAACAACAATAACAACAATAGTAGTAATGATAGTAATAATGGTACGTTGAAAGGGAGATCACCTTTGGCAGACGTTACTCAGAAAGCTAGCAAAGGAGGAGGGGGGGGAGAAGGAGGAGGTGACGCGAGAGGAAAAGAAGACGGAGGAGGAGGAGAAGGAGGAGGAAGCAACGACAACAAATTAAGGTTCGTCTCCGATAATAAGCAGCCCAAAGAATAAAGTACAAAAACATGAACAACACACATACGGAGGAAGGAATTCGGAATAGTTCTCAAAGACAATAGCTGTGGGAAAGTGCCAGATTGTTCCATAAATTCCAACCACCAAAACGCCAAAACGTCCTTTTATCATTTTGGCAGATTCTTCCTCTTTTTCCTCATGATCTCCGTACTGTGATAGATAGAAATAAGCGCTGCTATTTCATTGGCCATCCACAACAGGCATTCCCGTGGGCGCAGTCGTGGAGCTCTTACAACGGATAATAATAACCGATCTCCTCGCAGTAGAAGCCACTCAAGATCTCGTAGTAGCAGAGGTAGTAGTAGTAGTAGTAGCAGTGGTGGTAGTTTTAAGTCTAGTTAGTGGTAGTATCCATAGCAGCTGTCTGTAGGGGAGGGGAGGAAAGGAAGAATACAAAGCACGAGGAGGAGTCGTTCTGCTGCCATCTACCACCCCGCTGCTTTGCGTATTTAACGATACTAGGTGTATGGTAATAGTAGCTTGCAGAGATGTGGCTTTGGGAATCGTCGTCGTCTTCGTCTATCTCTTTTAATCCGCCATCATCATCGTTATCATTATCATTGTTAGGTAAAAGTAAGGGTGGTGGTGGTAACGGTGATAGAATCGTGGCAGCACCAAACCAACAGCCGTTTGAGATCAAAATGAGTGAGGTCGTGGGTTCTCAGCAGCAGCAGCAGCATCATCGTCCTATTGTCAACATCAAAGCAGGTGACAGCAGCAGAAGAAGGAAAAGAAGAGGAAAAAAAAAACAAACTAAAACCTGATGAGACGCTATGTAAAGAGGCGGGGAGATCGAAGCTTTTATTTCTCATGCAACCCAATTAACGCAACATCCACATAACCAAGAAATGCTTGTTTGTTATAATATTAACATACAAATACGTATGCATACATGTTCGTGGTTGTTTGCTGCTTGATTATATGAATAGAGGCCTCCTTGTGAAGTGAATCGTCATCTATCTACATTCTGTCGTCATCATCATCCTTCTCACGCAACAACCAATAGGACCTGCGGAAACGCCATTCCCCACGAAAAGTAGGACATCGTCAACTAATCATAGGACCGACGATAATAAGCTGCCGCCATCATCATCCTCCTCCGGAATCATGCCGAATCCGGTTAAAGGTTTGTATCGCTCTTCCTCTGTTCCTCTCTCTCTCTCTCTCTCTCTCTCTCTCTCTCTCTCTCTCTCCTCACACACACACACACACACAAACAAATCCTTCTTCCTCGGATGCCATCATCCTCTTCTGTCACAAATTGACTACTAATATGAATATCATGCTGATGGTGATGATGATTCTGATGTGTATAGGCTACAACAACAACTCCAAGATTCCATTGATCGTCAGCGAGCAGCCACAGCAGCAACAACGACAGCAACATCGTCATCATTATCTACGCGGCCATAGAGCTCCCAACTATGACAACATGATCAGTAGCAATAATCTCCACACGCGGCTTCAGCAGCCGATAATACTAAACAGCGGTATAAATCTAGACGACCAGCTGCTGCACACGGGGGGGGGCAGCACCCTCATTACCACATCAACCCAGCCCGGTAATAATACAAGCTCTTCACATAGCAATGAAGCACATCCAATGCAGCCACGGCCTAATCACCACCAGCAGGTAAAAAAGAAGATCAAACGCTACTCACTGAATAACCACAGGAGGAGGAGGTTGAGGGGGGGTAGGAAGAGAATGGGAGTTGGCAAAAAAGGAACAGAGATATTATGATAGCAGAAATAGGATGTGGCCAACAGCACAATGTTTGACAAAATAACCAATCGATTCTTCGGTTGATTAAGCAACAGCTGCAACGCCGATTGATAGTTATTGCTTAAATAGTGAGACAGTATTAGCAAGTATATGATTACATTTTCTTATGACAAAAGTTGTGTGATTCTACACTCAGCAGCCGCGCGATCATAATCATCATCAAGCCCGAGGCGAGTCGTCTCCGATAAGTCTCGTCATCGATAAGGCAACCAGTATGCCGACCGCCACAAACAATGGGGAGGCGAATAGACATTCTCATAACCACCGCTACGGTAACAAGGAAAGCGTGAGAAAGGGGGGGGGGATGGAAGGGGGGGCGGAAGAAGAAACAGAAAATCCTGACGCATCGAAGAGCAAGCGAAAAAAATGAAAAACGAATACTATACAAAGTGACTCAGTCCGTAGTACGAAAGTGGGGAAGATATTGATTGAGTTGCTGCCAATTATTATGTATTCTATTCTGATAAACAGCGGGAAATAGATGTAGCAGTATTCCTAGTGAGTGGGGTCCTTCTTCATCATCGTGATACCGAATAAATTAAATAAAGAATATGTATTTTAGAGGCCTGTAGCGACAACGCAAATAGCAGCAACAACAGCCAGCAACCTAGTCACATGGTAAGGAAAGTAGCGTCATTACTATTAAAAATCGTGGATATTGTGGTGATGCTGCTGCTACTGCTGAGAGCACCATACTGCTAAATGCCACGCAGCAAAGCGCACATGCTTACTAATATCGTCTACTTCCTCCTCATCCTCATCAGCGTCTTTTGTTGTGTGGTTGATGTTAATCAGAACAACCACCATCGAGGCCGGAGGTCTCGGGTAGTATCAATCGATGCATTCGACAAAGTCCTGACGAGGAATAGGTCCGATTTCGCTGCTGTGTGTCGTTGTAGGCTTCTCCTGTTCGCGTGCTTAGATTCTTGATTGCGAGAGAAGGAGAGGCGGGGTGCTTGTCATGTCGCCACACATGTGACAATGATGACTACTTTTCAAACGTCGTGATATGAGAACTCCTTTGAGTTCCTCAGAATCCTTCAACACCCGTGTTTACACTGCGCCAAAATTGGCAGACGTCTCGAATATAAACCTACTCTCGCATCATAACTGCTCGTTAAAGTTGTTCGCATGAATTTTCAGCACTAGTACAAATACTACTACTACTACTACTACTACTACTACTGTCACCACCTGATTCTTGTTACTATCACTCCAAATCTCCCCGAGCATTTTTGGTCGATCAGCAAATTCCTTAGATCGTTCGAAAGTACACTAAAAAGAACCCTTTTATTTAATTTTACTTTCCCCTCCCCCTTTCACCTCTCCTCAGAACACACCGAAGACGTAGCATGAGCAATGTGGCCATGCAGCAAGATGATCAAAGAGGGAGCGCAGCAGCCCCAAGAATAGACAAGATACTCTTCTCAGAATCTGCAGATTCGATAAGAAGCTTTGGGAGGCTATCCGAGCAGGCACATAATAATAATAATAATAATGACGGGAAGGACAACATGCAACGCCTCTCCCGTTTTAGAGAATCGAAAGGTCAATCAACGAATAAGAGGAATGAAAGGAAGAAGACCGTGGTGACGACGATAAATATAGATTATATTGGCTGTGGCTCGGTAGCCAAATCACTCCTACTTCTTGAAATACCCGCCTGTCTGTTGTCGTGTGATCTGCTTACGTGTGGGTGTTTGTGCGTGTGCGTGTGTGTGTGTGTGTGTGTTTGTGGATGTTCAATCTTGGTTTGCATCTTATTGATGGGTGGCTCTGGCAATGGTGCTGCTGTAACAGATTGGCCGCGGGCGAAATCGTCGGTTGTGAACTCAATTTCTACGTATGGACAACGATCAAGCTCCTTCATGAGGCCTAGCGTCGGATCAGAAGCAGGTTTGGGAAAATTTTATTCAATGATTGTAAGGATGGTGATAATGAGGAGAATGGGGGGGGGCAAGGATGTGACTATTAGTGGATGCAAGTTGACTAAAATTAATGTTTCTTTTAGGCAATAAAGAGGTGCAGAGGCATGATATCGACCAAATGTTTAATGATCTCTGAGAGTATTATTGTAATCTTTATCTCAACGCAAATGCAGTAGCGCGTGTACGTCTGTGTAGCACCCAATGCACCACATGCTGTTCAACAGAGGCACTGCGTACTTGTGCCTCGGTTATGCAAATCGCAACGACAGGCATGCATGTGCAGAATAATCGGGGTAGGGCTCAAGTGATTACTCGTGCAAGATGTGCGTCATGCATGCATTGTTGCATTGCGCGCTAGCGCGGGCTCGATTTCGACTTTGCGACCAGCATATATTTAGATGTCATGAACGCTAAACATCGTCGCATCGTAGCCTTCTTGCGCGTTGCGACATTGCAGAGTAGCCACCAAAGCTAGAAAGCAGCATCGTTACTGCTAAAAGCTAATAACTAGCAATAAAGGCTGGCGCATTCATCACAAGCCGTGCATGCCTATATATGCACGCGACTTATTATTGTGCCGTAATATTACGCTATAATTATATTATACATTAACGAAGACGTATACACATGGCTGACGCCCATTATTAGACCATGACACGCACAGTAGCGGCGCAATTAAGCAGCATGATAATGTGCACGGGAATTGAATAAGTGGTAGTTCGTTCCTCTAGTATACAATAAAATTGTACATTTAGTCAGCTAGGTCATGAGGGGGGGCGAGGTGGAGGCTTCTGCCGTTTAAATAGCTTACTAGGTTTTGTTGAATCAACCTCTCCCTTCAAAGCTGCTGCCATTCTGCTGCTGCTATTGGGATCTGATGTCTCTAATAAACTATTATTATCATAATAATCGCTTCTAATAGTTGCTTCATTTACTACTTGTCCACGTCTTCCGACCATCCAGGACAAGATCTGCAATTTTATGATTATTCCAATGAGGAGGAGGAGGATGAGGAGGAGGAGGAGGAGGAGGAGGAGGAGGAGGAGGAAGAGGATCAAGATTTGATGAAAATGGAGGGGGAAGCAGCATATCTTTTTGCATACGCACACGCACCATAAACACACAGCTACATAATATATGAATTATATATGTAGAGAGAGAGAGAGAGGGAGAGAGAGAGAGAGAGAGAGAGAGAGAAACCCTAAAGCACACCTTTCTGAAACGGCCGCGCAGTTCTGGACGCCTTCATATTCAAAGTAATCATCATCAAATTGACGTTTTTTATTCAAAGAAATCGTCTCGTATCAGCATCGATCTATTTGTTTGTGCGATAGTCGAATACGGGAACCATAGAAGAGTTGCTTTCTATTTATCTCCTTCCCCTCCCTCCTCATATACTCCCCTCTTTCGTCGTCGTCGTCTTCTTCATCATCACCATCGTCAAGAGACGCAATAAAATTGACCTAAAACTTGAAAAATAAGGGCGGGGGCGAAGGCTCGCATGTGCAAATATAGCCAGGCCTGTCCAAACCTACAAGGAATGAAGCGCGTCCGTCACAAAAGAAGTACATCACGAAGCTGAACACACGAGGAGACTTACTATTCCATCAAATGCGGATATGAAGCCGAGCTCATATGACACTAAACTCATGAAACTTAGAAGAGCGTAGTTTCCACAGTAGTAGCTCAAATTATCAGATATTCTGCAGTGAAAGGAGGACAGATCAGGCGCGACAAGATTGGGAAGATACGTGAAACACGCCAACACGCGAATAAGTAAAATGAAAGAATGGGGGCGATGTGCTCTTATTTGCATTGAAGTGTAATGATGATGATAATGATGATGATGAGAGTGATGGCTGGTGTTAAGTGCGGACGATACATAAGTAGTGCGCTCGTGTTGCTACTTAAATACCTTTGGTTGAGTCGCTCTGGGTCTTTCCACGCAGCAGTGTTGAATCGGAACATAAATTCTCGTAACGGTCGGACGCTGCCAAAAGGAAGAAAGCGCAAGAATGTGACAATTGTGTACATGACAATCATAGTTGTCGCCTTGTACAGTATGGCAATAAGGGAATGATCCGTACTTGATGGATGGAGGAGATTGGGAGGCAGTAGGGAGTGGGGATCCAACAGCCGCATGCCTTTCACTACTTGTTCTGGAAACTACGACATGACAGCACCAGCAAGCACAGTGAGGGAGAGAGAAATAGAGAGAAAGAGAGAGAGAGAGAGAGAGAGAGAGAGAGGGTCTTCTCGGAAATCCAATCATGGTGTTTACTGAACTCTCCATAGTACTCTCTCTACGATAGGCAAGTTACAAATCCAATTACGTATATATATTCCGGCTCTGCTACCTACCGCTGCTGTGTCTTGATAGAGGATGATTTCTGTCGTCGCCATTTCCTGCCCCGCCCCTAATCGTGAAGATCTTGCTTCGCACCCAGCGGTTTCGAGAGATTCCCGCCGCCGCTACTGCCGCTACCGCTGCTTTCGCCGCCCCCGCTATGTTGTTTACCAGCAAAAAAACAACAAATGCGCGAGCAGAGCATCGGCGACGCGGATGATTCATCCGGAGCGGAGGGGGCTGCCACCACTTCTTCTTCTTGACTGTGCGAGTGAGAGTTGGATGTTCGTTTGTTTCTTTTTTTTTTGTGTCAATGGCATTATTATTAAGCGGGACATTATCCGGTTGTCGCAGGAAGAATGTCGCAGCCTTTTCGGGAAAAGTAGTGTCAAAGCAAAATTACACAGCAGCTTCAGAGCCCAAACTTGCACTGGTGCATGTGTGTGCTCGGTCGTCGACGTCACGATGTGCAGTTTGCTTGGTTGAACACACATGGTGAAAGACAACTTTGCACTTGATTTAGTTTTCACAGTTCGCTCACTCACCTCCTTGTGAATGTCCTTGCTCCGCCAATGAGCCCGGCTAGCCGGTCTGTTTTGTTCTTGGATGGTCGACAGGTTTCATCATGGTTGCTTTCGTTCACTTTGCGACGTGTGCAAGCTCATGTCATCAAGGCCAGCTAGCTTCATTGCACGCGCGCATGCACAGTCGTGCACCAGTGCAGTGTGGTGGCTGCCGATTGGCGCGTTTTTGCGCCCTTCGACTTCTTCGATTTGCACTGCTGACTGCGCATGCGTTCCAGAAGTGTGCGCGGCACGTGCAAAACTCTGTCTAGTGCTAGAAATTGCCTCCAGCCAGAGCACATGCGCTAGCATGGACTGCAAGTAGTAGCAGAGGGCAGCGGAACCCACAACACGCTAGCACCTGCGCACGCGCACACACGACCGCCATGCTAGCATGGCAGCCTAGCAGCGACAGATCGGACAGCGGATGACAATGATGACACCTGACATGACTCAAATGGACACAAACCAATGAGACTTGTTGAGCGCTGTGGCCGCTACTTTGCATGCATGGCTACATTAGGATGCCTGTTGAAAAGAAGTGATCCCTTCACTGCGTCCGTCTCACATGTAATTTGTTGCATGCTAGCTGCTAGCTAGCTTGTGCGCACCACATGCGACATTGAAGAATCTCTAGTTCTAGCTTGCTAGCTCGGTTAGATCGATCTATCTAACCTGCACATGCCACCGGTAAGTCGCATCAGCATTCCGTCATAGCAAGATAGGAGTGCGATGGAATCAGGAAAAAACACCACAGCTAGTACAGCCGCGATGCACAGTGTGCTGGTGTGCTAGCTGCGCAATTCGATTGGCTACTACATCAGCAGCACATCACCATGCATATCTAACACTTCGCTATGCACATGCTAGCATGGCTAGGTGACAATCAACTGCATTATTTGGTCCAGTAGTCGGCATACGCGCTCCGATCGAGACATTTCTTCGTTATTGTGTTTTCTCAATAATAGACACAGCAATACACTATATATATTATATATATTGTGTATTCGAGCCATACTTATAATAGACACAGCAATACACTATATATATTATATATATTGTGTATTGCATGTCTATCATCTCACTCAATTGCTAGTCCCGCCCCGCTAAGGACGCTTCTGCATTCGACAACTCTGTCTTCATGATCTTAATCTGTTGGAAGGGAGGGGGAGAAAGAGAGGGAAAGAGAGAAGAAAGAGGAAACGAGGAAGAAACAAAATAAACAGCTTCTGCATAGTAAATGCATAATGCTGCTTATCTTAAAACACGCTGTGCTTCACATAAATCACCGTACGTGACTCGTGACTTCAAGCGAAATCCTCTACACCAGCCACCCCCCCCTCATCTCCATTTCCCGCACTTTTCGCGTCCAAATGTTGTACAAGCAGTGACACTCCATGGTATTCAGAGTGTATCAACAATACCATGCTAACCACAAGTCCGCCACGCAACAATTCCACAACAACACTATCAGGTGGTGTTGAGCTGGTTAGATACCGTCTCTATCCAGGATCCGTGTATCGTGAAATCACATGACTGACAATGCTCGTTACACTCGTTTGCTACGAAACCTGTGCCCGTTGTGTGGACATGGTGATGAGAAGTTTGTACTCTCCGCTGGGAAACAGTTGGAAGCAGCCTTTCTGGGCTTCATTCCCAACGCCGTAGTATTAGCTGCTTCTTCCCCGGTAGTCCGACTACAGCGCATCATCTTCTGATGCGTGATAGAAGATGAACCGATCACAAACGAGCGAACCCCATGACTAAGGGACGATATGATATTGTTTCCTTTCAGAAAAGGTCCATCGCTCTCATTTATCTTGTCGTTTCCCGCTGTCTCGCTGCGTTGAGCAGACGTAGGTATCGGCAGGTGAGAACGCCCCCGAACACCATCTTTAGCGCCCGGGATGTAGCTAGCAGCTGTTTTGATGATGCTGCTCTTACTGTTGCCCTTTTCCTTGAGAGCTAAAACAATGAGAATTCTGCTCCACGTACTACTCATCAGCTGTGTTAACGCAGAACAAAACACGTACAACAGCACACTCTCACACACGGTCATATATTGCATGTATTTTTTGAATTGGAAAACAACAACTGAGAAAAGCTGAGAAAATTCCAATACATAGTAGTCGATTCGATAGAAAAGTAGTACCTGACGACTCACTGAAATCACCGAAAACGACTCTGCCAGGTTTCCCAAAAGAGCATCTTTTAAATCTCGAAGCTCTGCTTTAGGGGGGGGGGTAGATGGGCGGACATGTAATACATATCTAGAGATGCTGCGGTGTAAGTGTGAATGGATTTGATCTTCATTCAGACGCTAACCGATTCCGCTGCATCTCGCGAGAAATTAGTTTGACTTCCGACACAAGAATTGGTGTATCTGTCTATTTCATCATCATCAGACCGATGTTTGGAGAAACAGCCGGAACCCAGAACACCAAACGGCCATTGGGCGTTAAGGAAGATCCTGTTATTAGTGCAAATGATTACAAATGATAAATAGGCTGTTGGCTATGGTAGGATATCATTGACAAAACAATCACTATACAGCCGTTTAAGTAAATAGTACTTGCAAGATCGAGCAAGTGTTTCGATATCTCTCCGAACGATGCGTCGTGCTGAAGTTGATAAATATTCGCAAATTGTGTTTGATAATTGACATTAAATACACACACACACACACACACACACACACACACACATACAATCATAATACATAACATACACTAATTTTATCTTTCCACGTGGTTAATCACCACCTTTCGATCTGACCCGTTAAAGCGTTCTACTAGCCTGAATGATACAGATTCAAAGTTAAATCTAAGAGTATGTATGATCTCTTAAAAATACTATTATTTCTTTTGCCCTCAAGGTTCACTGCATACATATATAAAGACTGCGAGCACTACCGGATTCCTTCTCTGATGCCGTAGGGAGGGTCAGTGATAATGGCGTCAAAGACGGGCCGATTTCGTACAAAAGGCGGAGCGTGAATAGAACTTCTTACGATTCCACAGGGAAGGGAAACTCCTATTACGTGCAAGAGTATATATAATATATATATATATATATATATATATATATGTGTGTGTGTATCTAATATTATAATGTGTATCTGGGGGGGGAAGGAGGGAGAGTTGGTTTCTATGAAAGATGTAGTAGTACCAAGTTCCTTAAAGTTCTCATCGAAGGAAGAATTCGTGAGCTTAGAAAGCTTACTACCTATATTTTCGAGCACAGGCAAACGCGCATAGATAGATAATACAAAAAAAGACATTAACAAGCATCATCACACGTGCCCAAATCACGTAGTAGAAACTAACAATAGCTCCAGCTTCTGAGAAGATACGTTGTCACCGATAACAACAAATTACTACCCGAGAAATATCCAATGATCCCTCCATTTACATCGGAGCCTATTCGCAGCAGGGGACTTGCGTGAATCATCGTGCTACTGCACCCTCGCACTTTCCACTAGGAATTGCTATCGCTCGTTAACTAGAGAGGCTATGAAATCTGCAGTTTCATTCTCAAATCCTCCATGCAACCATTAATTTACATCATATTACATAATATATATATATATATATATATATATATTAATATCTGTATCTTAGTAGCAGTTGTATGAATCCATCACCGATGGTGTGCGCGCCAAGGTTTGCTGCAGCAAGGAGGAGGGATCCTGTTCCTTTGGTTTGAACAGTAGAAAAACATACACCAGTAACACTAAATTTAGCAGCAGCAGCAGCATATAAATGCGATTAGGGGTCGATCACATGTCCAGGCACTTATCTGGTCAGAAAACTTCACACACAGACACACAAACATATATATATATATATATATATATATATATATATATTATATGAGGGGTTGATCTCGATCCTGTGTAAAGAGATGTCCTGCTACGCTTCTTACCGCATTCTCACTAGTTAGCATTGTATTTTATTTTTTCAAAAAGGAGAAAAATGAATTAAGCAAATCTGTCTAGTCAAAATCCTCTAACCTACGAAGGGGTCAAGTACTAGGGAGCCCCTCTTCACCTGGTGAGAAGAAGAAACAGAAGAAGAAGAAGAAGAAGAAGAAGAAGAAGAAGAATAGAATGGGAAAGGATATGAGATATACAGCGGAGGAGAGAGGGAGAGGGTTGCACCTTTGCGAAATTGCACATGATAAGAGCAAGCTCAGGATCCATCGTTGTTGGGCCTCTGTATCTACGGCTTTTCACATCGAGAGCTCTGAGCTGAGAAGAGAGACGTCGATTCACTGCTATCTAAGGTTTGGAGAGAATAACAAGAAAGCATAGACAAACGTAGTAATGCCGCAGTAAGTCTCTTTCTGAGTTGTCCATACATGGTTAATTTAAGCACACCATAGCGAATGATAATGACCTGTCGCAAGAGGAAGAAACGAGGCGATTCGAATCCGTATGGTAAAGACTGCACGCCGCAATAGCTAACCACGAGATAAACCTGTTCTGGATGCTGGGCGATGGGGGGGGTGAGGGGGGGGGGGGGGGGGATATCACACAAGTTGGTCTCTACTGAAAAAAGGTACGAGGCGAATCAACATAGGAAAGAAGCAAAGGTTCTTTTTTTGAGTGTCATTTTAAAAGTATACGCACTACTACCAACCAATATCTCTATCTCCTTTCATAACGATATATTGGTGTCTTAATGTTGGCGAGGTAGTAATCTAACCATCATCATGCCATGAGTCAATCGCTGTAATTATATCATCTTTACCGTAAGATTTACCCTCCCCGTTGGGTTTAAGTAAGTATGAATGTGCTTCATAACACCATCTCTCTCCTGCAGGGGAGGGGAAAGATGGTGAGAAATTATTATTTGATTGGCATTCATGAAAGGAAGAGACGGATAGGGAATACCTGCTTAGACGTGAAGAGCTTTCTTCCAACGCTTGTTAGAGCAATCGAGAAAGTACGATTAGAGGAATGGCAAGCGTGAAAATTAGCACGCGTTTCATCATCTGAGAGGAGGGCTTGTATGTCCTCAGCTGGGCCTTATCGATATATTATATCAGCATATATGCAGAGCATCGTTAGGTATGAGGAATCATTAAGGTCTTACGTACGAATGTAATGGGCTATCGTTAATAAGAGCTGGCATCATACCTCCAAGGACCTCATAGAAGCCTTTTATTAAGACCGACGATTCACAAGCCTGAGATGGTGTATACGTTAGTCAGACAACCAGTACGGAAGGACGTAGTTTGCATAGTTATTCATTAAAAAAATAAAGCACCTTTTTGCTAACTCATCAGTTTTCACTCTAAGAAGTGCATTTCTTCAGGAATAATACGAGAGGGGCGGCGTATTACATCGTGTTACATATAATATGGTGTAGTACTCTTAGAACCTCTCGAAGGATATTGTCTTTAAGTATGCTTTCCCCAGGATTGCCACGGTCGCCAATCCACCTGTAGTCGGTGAAAATGACCACGAAGAAAATGAAGAGAAGAATGGTGAATAGTAAGGCTTTCTAATCGTAAGGCTCTTTAATCGAGCTGGCATTGGAGTTTAATAGCAATCAATTTTTCTTTTGTTGCGGAATCTAATTTTCTCGGCAAATATTGGAATTCACCATAAGGGAGAGTATTGGTCGTTATCCAGCACAGGGCGCAGGAAATCATTCCTTATTGATATTGTCCGAAATATATTATATCAATTAAGCTTCTTCCGATCAATTGTAATAATATGGGAGATGTTTGTACTACGATAACGGGGGGGGTGATACCAACAGTAGCCATAATGACAATGGCAACAATAGTGATGACAATAGCAAAGCATATCGGAATAAAATTGAAGATCACATTCGAAAACTTTTCGGAAGACAACTTACGCATTCATACCCAATGTTGTATCCTTCGAGAAGAGTCTTCGTTTCATCCTCCCGAAAATCCAGATATTGGTGCCGATACCAGCAGAGCAATGCTGAGGGGGAGACATCATGTGCATCATCCGTGTAAGTCCGAGCACATCTTCGAGTTGAATATATGATGAACACTCATGTCGCACTCCCTTATTCGCCAATTTTGGCCCCACAGATGAGAGGATAGGGGGGAAAGGAGAGGGAGGGGGAAATCCGCAAGATATTCGCACATGCTGTGATCTGCATGCATTGTTAATGTTCAATTTGAGCTGCGTTGGTTGCAGTCCTCCATTATTTCTGCAGGCCAGGCGGCTTGTTCCATCATTTCCTATTCTTCCGGACGCAACCTCATCAGATGTTTCGGGCTTCAAATATTGCCCAATTTTTTCTGAACATTCTCATGAGATTCCCAATTTCAAACTGCATTCAAATTTGACATGCGACCGTTGACTTCAGCGTGTCACCATGTTGAACGCAAAGTGCAGTAAATTACTGCTCTGCGACAATGAAAGTACGAAATAACACCCGGAGATTCTCTCGAGATGGTATAGGAATCACAACGGGTCACACATCCGATACGAGTACCGGAAAATAATCTCTATTGTTGTTATCATACTGTTGTGCTGCCGATCATGTCGTCAGCTGAGTGTTAGATTGGGAATAGTAATATCTCTTGTCATAGTACATATTTTACAACAACGGAGAATATCCTATTTTTTTTGACAGAATAGAGACGTTACACATATCTCAAAAGGGGCTAACGGAAGAATGAAGCCCCCACACCCTCCACGCAGTTCCTACTAAAAAGATCGTCGAGAGGGGAGGACTTGGCTGTAAAGCTTGACAATGAGTCAGCTTAGCCGAAGAAACACTGGACTAAATGATTCTTCATATTACAACAATCTTGGTACCTCTCGCTTTTCTCCTTCCATCTATCTATCATTCCCCCATTGACTCCCAATTTGGAAACTCAATTTCTTCCAGACTTAAAGCAGAGTTCAAGGACCAAGGAGGATGATATCATTGTGAACCAGCACCAAACGATATTTCACACGCTTCGAGAGCACGGGAAGCTGTTCAGCATCATTTTCGACAATTGGTTTCAGTTTGTAGCACTGTTGCTTACGATTAGCGGAGTAATAGTGAGCATGACTCTTATCATCAACTACTCCGTATCTGATTATTTACATCGGAATAACAATCCCACGACTGCGTTCGAGAGGCTCTTCATCAAGGAGCAAGAAGATTTCGGATTCTTGCTTTGCATGCGTATGATATTCTAGATAGATTTGGCAAACAAATTCTCAGTCTTCCGTGCATTCTTTTTACACTATGGCACTCTCACCCTTCTGCCTGTCGTGCGCGAGTTTAACCTTTAAAGTATCCTGCAAAGCCATTTCTGCCGCCGCTTCGCCGCCAATCTACTTCAAATGCACAATCTCTATTCTAATATTAATACAACCTTGCAATCACCATTTCCTTTATCTTTTAGGAAAGCAAGATCAAGAAGGGAATACCTGTCCGGATGAAAATTTTGCGTTTCGTACAAAGTCAATATTCAATGTGACGCGTGAAGACTTCGACCATACATTACCGGTGGACATCGATACGTGGCCATTGTCTATTGGGGTAAGTGACTTACTAGTGCAGTAGCCAGGCGCTTACAAATACATTCCATACATAAAAAGAGGTGGAGACAGCATAGAGCGAGGGACACGGAGACAAGAATCAAACAATATTGCACCCTTTAACGATAACATAACATGAAAACTCAAGAAGTACCGTGTTTTTCTTCATCTAGACGGTGCCAGATGCGTACGTCGCACTTATGAAGAAATGCTGGCAAATAGAGCCTTTTCATTGCAACTCATCAACGATTAATTGTGCTCTGAATCGGAATTTCGATGTGGTTAACAAGATACCAGAATACGTCACTTTCCGGTAAATTTGCTCTCCCCCGCCACCTCTTCTGTCTCTTTCTCCCCTCCTCCCCTTCCACTTGACCTATCTCTACCTAAGAACCAAGGTCTTACATGATTTTTTATTCATACTAACTATCTCGTTGTCAATCGTTCGAAAGTCAGAGTGTGACTACTGTTTATACCAAAAACTACAGAGAATGGAAATTTTGATGAATTTTCTATGATAAATTTCCTTTATCGTCAACAGTACACGGAAGCGTGTATTTGTGTGTGTGTGTGTGTGTTTGTGTGTGTTTGTGTGTCTATATTATCGTGTTTGGTGGTGAATTCCCTTTGTGCAGGTTCAGCTGGGGCACACGAGAATTCATGCGTGATTCGACGTGCACGCGCCTGTACATCGTCGGCTACCACACTAGCAACAAGGTTTTTGTTGCTGTTGTTGTTGTTGTTGTTGTTGTTATACGTGTAGTGGGAAATCTTCCATTCTTTCCAGCACACCGACGATTTCATTCCTGTGCATTGTATACATGCTGTTCGTCGGCATGAGAATAGGAGGAGGTGCCTTGTTCGCTGCTCGTTTTTGCGTATCATGAGTGTCTTTAGAAGCAGGAAGCAGAGTTTTTGACGACGCTCGGAAATCATACAAAACGCACTATATTTTTCATTATTTTCCCCCGTAAAAATCGGAGTATGCGCCACACCATTGATATACCAAACCCATCTTCACAGAACATAGAGCTAAACGACGCTATCTCGACTGCCACGCCTATTTATGGGTGAGACCTGTGTGACTTCAACGCCGCGTGTTTTCCATTCCAATCCTCCTAACTCATATCACACTCATTAGGTACAACCAAGTGCTGGAAGTGCAGGCGCATTTCTCCAAATTCGTGAGGTTGAATGGTGAGGAGGACAATCGAGTCGAAGTCCATACTTACCAGGGCAATCCCGTGGCTATCAACGACACTTGGGTGGGGGAGAGGCAGTATCTGGCTGATACGCCGGTGGCAACACTTGACCTCTACATGCTTAGCCCTGTCGGTATGCTATGGTTTATTGATGTTTCAAAGGAGCAAAGCACCTTCGACTACAAAACAGCGCTAGCTGCTGTTCTCTCAGTCGCCGGGTTCGTGTGATATTGTGTGTGCGTGACGACGCTACTTATTCACATGAATAACATCATTTTAGGTTTTTGAACATCGTCGCCAAATGCTTCTGGAAGAAGGACAGGAGTGGATTTTGGCTCTTCAGATATGGACACAGAAACAGAACACTTGAGAAAAGCTATCGGCGACGGCACTTCAGGGTTTTGAATGACGATGAATTGCTTGACGAAGATAATAGTGGCAAACTCCATTTCAACCGCGGTGATAGTATTTCTATGACAACTAGTATTGCAGGCTCAGCTATACAATAGCCAACAGTACTTTAGTAGTAAATCAAGTGATCGAAATGTGATGGCATCATGTATATCTCGACCACACATGTATCATTACCCACGTACATGCAAGCAAGCATGTGTGCAATCATTTTTCCAAAGCCAAGCATGGCCTAGACGGAGTGTGTGGCATGGAATCTGACTTTTGGCGGTGATGATGAATGCATAGCTAAGTGACAATTTAAAAGCAGCACAGGCCAGCAGCTATCTAACGTATACGCACGTCTAGAGGCCACCGAATGCATACAACATCTAACATGATGAAGCAATATGTATCGTAGTGTGCAGTGCGAAACAACCGCATTTGTCAAACGCGGTGTGTGTGTGGTTTTAGTGCGCTAAATTGAATCTGGATCCCATCATTGCGACCAGTGCAATTACTTTGACTCGCAGCTGCGATGATGGGCTAGTTGCCAAGATCAGCATGTACATGTAATGACTATTCTTGGGGGGAAAATGAAAAAAATGAGGAATTGTTCTTTCAGAAGCCATGCTGTGCATTATTGTGATTGGAGTTGTGTTGCTTCCATGCATGTTGACACAATGAACAATGTGAACTTGCATCGCATAGGCCCGCAACACTCGGCTCGCTGCGTTGCACGTTATGTCATCGCAACATTGAGATGGCGCACTAAAAAAGTCGAGATGAGGGGCTACTAGCTAGCCCGATAATGACGCGTCTTCCAAGCATGCATGCTGAGCGCTGCAGCCGGCGACTACCGACTTCATGTTGCAGTGAACCACACACACTATGCAGTGCATGGCATCATTCATCAATGCACCAACAAGTAGCAGATTTTGCACAGCTGTCAAAGCGCCCATCACGAGGATGCTGAACATGCTGCATTTTTGCACGGTCATTCGCGCATTAGCACAAAAATCGAGAAAAAAAAGCAGGTGCTGCATGATCTTGATCTTGATTAAACGAGTTCTGCTGATGTATCATTAGCTTGAGATTTATCTGTTACACGTACAACTGTAACTTTGATGTCTATTTCGACTTAAGGGCCTTAATCTCAGCCTTAAGCCTAGCAATCTCCTCGTCCCTTTCCTCAAGAGCCTTGCTATTGCTTTCGCTGTTCTTATCAGCGCTATTCTTTACCATTTTGACCCTCGTAGCATAGTTGAGAGCGTTTATCGTCTCGTCCGTGTTATATCTGTAACAACGAGGAGTAATGATAAGGAGCGAACGTGAATGGTGGACTAATCCCTATGGTAAACGGGAAGGGTGTTCTGTTGCTTCTACGCTGCAATTTGGTATCGAGTGATTGTTTCTTACCCTGACGGCGAGACATTGACAAACATAAGCGTCTTAGCATTCCCTCCAAGGGAGTCGGACATTAAGTTCGTCAGAACGTGCGATCTGCAGCAAATTGCTCGACTTAGTGCGGAAAGGAGAGATTGATGGTAAGAAGCCTAATGAGCATCAGCTAGTGTAGGTGTAAACAAGCGCGCGCGCACACACATATACTCACACCCATATATTATATATATATATATATATATATATATATATATGCACAGAGAGGGGATAGTGCATCTGAAGTAGCACCGAACCGAATAACTGACCTATATGGCACATGCTTCGATCCAGATGACAGCGCTGCAATGACGTTGCCTTTTGTTCCCCAACCCCGTCCCAAATGTATCAAAAAAATAAAGAAATCATTCGTACTCCCTCGTAATGCAGCAAATCTCGATAACTTTTTTCTCGTAAAATCACTATTTCCCTCCAAAACTGGCAAGGTTCTGGTTGGGGTATATTTAGATATGTGGTGATTGCATTTGTTGTCTTCAGTGATATTACCAAGAGCTGAAAGGGATTGGTTGATGCTCTGAGCTTCTTTCATCTGTTCCGCTGTCGCGCCTAAATGTCCAAAATGCAGTAATATATGGCTACGCATTCATTTAAAATCCTAATGTTAAAGAGCAGCATACAAGATGCTTGCGCCGCTCACACGAAATGGGGTCATTAGCATTACTGTTCGCTCGCAAAACCTACAACGCTGCTTGTCGCTAGTACCTGTTTTGGAAGCGCGCTCACAGCCTGCAAGGTCTACGAGTGATAGCTTGCCGAACGTCGCTTTCCCTGCACACCATAGATGCATTAGACAAACGTTTATAACGACGAAAATGTCAAATTGTTTCAAGATTCTTCCTCTAAAGGAGCAGAGCAGTCCAGGAGCGAGATATGGCAATGAAGCACATGGTTGATAGTTATCAAACCTTTCTTCCCTTGTTTCTTTATTAGAACTGACAGGATCAGGTGTGACCTAGAGCTACCAGCATTCATCAACGTTGAAGATACCTATAAATGCCGAGGGTGACAAAAGAAAGAGATAAACTCAAAGCCCCTCGCAGGGTTTATTCTAATAAAGTTAAAAAGTAGTCCTGGATTTTAAATCAACAGGACCGAGATTCAAGTGTGTGTGTGTGTGTGTGTGTGTGTGTGTGAGTGTTCCAATTCGCTGCTATTCGGTAGTAGTGGTGTGCTGCGCTGATGATACTTGCCTTTCTATTTTCGTTTCCTTGCTGCATAATTGCAAAGAGATCCTTCTCTTTTGGTGCCAGCTTGATCTCAGCACCTCGTACCTGTGAGGAAGACGCCATTGTAATGATGATGATGATGATTAGGATAATGATCATGTCAGCTGTTCTTACTTCTACAATGCCTCGTCGATCTTTGGTCACCTTCAGCTTATTTTTACCACGGTTCTTCTCATCGCAGAGCAAATCCTGCGAAAACACATCTTTATCAAAGAACTTACCATATATCAATATATAAAAATGTAAGTATATATGTATATATAACAATCAGGGATTCTATACACGCGCAGATGCAAGACAAGGGTAAGTACCTGCAGTTTCGCCTTGTAAAGCTCCACCATGTAACAGCTGACTTCTACTTTTCCTGAAGAAAGAACATTTTAATTTAATAAATGAGAAAATTATAGTAATCGTAGTGATGTGATGAAAATATTTCAAATCAGCGACTCACCACGCATAGTTTGTTTATATATATATATATATATATATATATATATATAATGTGTGTGTGTGTGTGTGTGTGTGTGTGTGTGTGTGCTAATCACCAGTCTGTCTTCCCTTTTCAACGAGTTTATAGAGCGATTGTATCGCTCTTGGAGCAACACCAGGGTTTTCGTCCGAACCGTACCTAAAACGGCGATTTCAGTACGAAGTCAAATAAGCATGGTAGTAGTAGTATTAGTCGTAGTAGTAGTAGTTGTTGTCCAAGAGGGAAACAGATTATGACACGCCTTAACCATCAAATGGTGGGTGTTCTTCATCAACGCTATCCCACTTGTAAGAGACTTCATTGAATGGATGCAGTGCTGCGGCTGTTATCGCACGCTAATACTCACATTGTGTACGTCTTTCCGGTCCCTGTTTGGCCGTAGGCAAAAATGCACACGTTATACCTGCATGTTGAACAGACAAAAATCAATCGCAAATGAGCGTCACTGGCTCTTTCGGGCACATCAGGAAGCGACATCTCTCATCTACTCTTCTACTCTCTCTCTCTCTCTCTCTCTCTCCCTCTCTCTCCTCTCCCTCCCCCCCCCTCTCTCCCTCTTTCCCTCTCCACAACAAGAGATGTTGATTACGATTGAACTCAAGTTGTTTTGGAAGATTCGTTCGTTAGCTTTTATGTTCCCTACCCGTCATACGCCGATTGAATAAGATGTGATGTGTTCGCATAGACTTGTTGTTGCGTGCTCGAGGGCCCATACACCTCATCGTAGCTGAACGTTTTCTCTCTATCTCTCCTACGGTACAATGGTAGATGATAAGGCAAGTACGATAGAGACCAAGATCAA